>JAGDQP010037706.1:0-18492 GCA_022664845.1 Lepisma saccharinum
AGAGAGACTGGTACATAACTCTCATGTAACACTGTAGCCGTATTATAATTACTAAATAGTGACACTTTAATTCAACTTAGAGTTGGGCTGTAAACAATTTTTTGTATAGTTTGAAACATTTTTTTTTTCCACTCAGCTGTTCAAGTAGTAGATTAATAGGTTAGATTCGAAAGTTGATGAAAATTGTCGGTTTAATAAGATTTTACTTCGGCAATCAATTGGACTAATCACATTAATTTTATCACTTCAAATTAATTCAATGTAATGCCTTATTTAGGTTGGATTTATGTAATTCCATGCGGTATGAGAATATAAATTAAAATTTCGTGTATGCAGTAGTACGTTAGATACGCGCACACGTATTTTCCTTTCTTCGTATCTCTTCTATTTCAGTACTTCTTTCGAGATAACTTTAACGATTTAATCGGTATAGCAATGACACCTGTGGGAGAGGAGTCTGTCAGCGTTGGAGTAAAATAACCATGACATACAGCAGATGGGGACTAGCCGACTTGGTGTATCGGTTAAAGCATCCAGCAGCTGGCCGGGCGACCCGTGTTTTATTCCCAGCAAGGTAACGGACATTTTATCTTTCTTTCTTTGTACTTCTAATTAAATAATTGCTACCTTTTCCATTTTTCTCTTGATTATATCCGATGGAATACAGATTGTTTCTTCTACGCCATTCAAAATCATCCACTCTCTCGCTGCATTATTTCTATACCGATTGAGTTGTCTTAACTTTGCACAAAAAAATAGTACAAGGCTAATTACTTTTAGAGGGTGTTAGTAGTAGAGCCCAGTTCTCACACTACACTGACCTACGATTTTTTAAAAAAATATGGTCTTTCGGCATCGAAGGCTCAGGCCGGGATAGCGAAGGAAAACGGATACAAGAAGGTGTGTACCAGGACCTACATTGAAAGTTCCATCCCGGCATTTGCCTGGTGTGACTCGAGGAAAAACCTCAGCCAGGATGATCGGCCACTGGGATAGAAGCCACGACTTCCCGAATGCTACGCCAACGACTGACCTACGAGAAGCTTCAAATAGACCCAAGATTTTTAGAACATATGTAAAAATCCCACGACACAGAACAAAATTAAGCTTTGTACTAACTCATGGCGCAAAGTAAGCGCAAATGAAGTATACTCTGTCTTACTATATCGCCTTTCTACTTCACACACACATCACTTGGCATTAAGCTCCAGATGCTGCTGCACGATATACACTGAAACACTTAAGGTGTTATATATTAAGGTCATTTCACACAGAAGACAGTGTTCATCGCCAATTTAAGTAAAATATTTCATTAGTGAAGCCTCCTCCATGAATTTTTTGAAACTAAGATATTATTTATGACCAAATTTTAATTTTTAGTGATGAAGCACACACAAAAACTAAAAACAAGCAGTCATACCCTGATACCGGCACAAGTCTCAGAAATAATAACGTCCCTCGAAAAGCACTTTTCCAGACAAAGGGATGGTACAGCTATGGACAAAAGTTTTGACTCATGTCATTAGAGAATATTCCCCAAATTTATAGAGATCTCATCGATAAACGGAAATGAAATTAGGAGTAATAACTCTCATTAGGTTACATCCCTCTCCGAGATAAAAACTAGGGAACTATACAACTTGGTGAAATTTTCGGATTTACAATGTTTTGCCAACGGAAAGTGATTTTTTTTTTCTCTTAATCACCCTTCTTTAGCTAATTATCAGGACACTATGTTCCACAAAAGTACGTAATGTTATTAAGCATATATATGCGAGTCAACAAATAATATTTATTTTTGCAATAGGAAAATTTTATTACAGACATACATCAACACTTTTATCAATAGCTGTACCATCCCGACATTAGCCAGATTTGACTATTTCATTGAACAACGCTGACTATTTCGTAGCTTTTACGAGTTATGAACTTTCAACACTGACGAATTTAGTCTAGTCTTGTACAATGTCTTTATCCTGGGTTGGCAGGTATTAAGTTGAAAATGAGTTTTGCAGTAGAATGTATTTCCTGCAACCAAACAGATAGATTGCTTTTCTTTTAGTCAATATCATTGACCACGAAAGACAGTACAGTTGTAAAACATCAAATACGTGACATTAAACATGAAATAATACGCTACTGAAAATCCTGAAATTCTTCATCCTACTTTTAACCGTACTTAAGGGAATAGTCTTTTAACTGTACTCAAGGTAAGAGAGATGGGAGGGGCCCTGGTTTTACCATCTCGGTATTCATTCGGTGTGACCGAGCGGGAAAATGAAAAAAAAAACTTCAGTCAGAATTGCTAGTACCTGGATTTGGACTGAAATCTTCTCAATATGAGGCAAGAACGCTACCTCTGAATCGAGTAGCTTGTTAATATGGTTAGTCAACCTTAAATATACACCAGTACTTTTAAACCGTCAAGTGTCTAGGAACTTCACTATGCCCCTTTGAATGAGAACGTAGCCTTCCTCTACAATTATCTGATCCGTACATTTCAGTTTACGTCAAATGAATGCAGCTAAACTGGAGGTTCTGCTAAGTAGCCTGTTTTGTACTGCAAAGAATAGTTCCACCGGTTTTGGGCCAGTAATAGAATAACTTCAAAACTGTATCCAGACTTTTCTGGACATCAATCTATCCCAGACAGTGTTTGGACATAATTATGAAATTACCATTTGGTATTTCTTTAAGAAAGTAAGTTTACGAAACAGATTTTATAGTCAGTTCAAATTATTTTCTATTCACCTACATTCTCATCCGAAAAATAGAGATAAAACCTCCTTTAGGGTATTCAGCGAGCACTACCAAAAAATATCCCTAACTTGTCCTGGTTTTTCCGACAAAAATCATTTTTTTTAGATCGTCGTCGGCACCTTTATTTAAGGAAAACGATATAAAAATAAGCTTAATTTTACGTTCCACGCGCAAAGCAGGATAAACATATGAAATAGCTTTGGTTAAGTTAAAAGTAAGAAATGACTAAGGAAGTATCCCTTCTCTACTCCGCTCCACGGGCAGCAACATCCACAAACTGGGCAGAACACGGAGAATAATTCCCTGACTTTTCAGGTTTCCCTGGTTTTCCAGACCGCTGGACACCCTATACTTCGATGGAGCCTTCAGTGATGATCTCGGAAAAGTTACTGCATCTAACTTATATGCCTGTATATATAAATCGCTTGTAGGTCTCAATATACTGACAGACAGAACAAAGCGACTCTTACGCATTCCCTGCTTATGGTAAAAAAAAAATGTGTATCCAGATGACTATGCAGTATCAGTTTCACAAAAGCTGGATAATCCGGATGGCGCATCATAGATAAAATCAGGGTGACTAATAAAATATAATGTGTAAATTTCGGACGATACCTGAAATCCGTATGATGTACTGCGGATAATATCCAACTGAAGTTTAGCCCTTTAGGGTGGATAACGTAGATTTTCCCAGTAGTAAACTAATTCCGTTAATTTTCGTTAAGAATAAAACGGTTGATATTATGCGCCCCAGTTAGAAAATATGTGAAGAAGTTCTTTTTGGGGACTATTTCGGGAAGGATGTTATTACCCTGTAAACTAGGACCCTTGACTTCGATAACCGATAAAGAGACAGCTGGTTCGGTGCACACTTTAAACTGTAGGTCCTATCCTTAGAACATCTTCATCCGGTGCAAGGTAGTGTCAAATCACCACAGTTCACCTTACCCAGGGGCTTGCGGATCTATCTCCGGACATAACACCCCCATCATCATCATGTTTGGTACGGTAGACTAAGGAAAGGTTTTTCTTCTTTATTAATATTCGATAACTTTGAAGGCATCAGTCACTAGGTAAGGATTTTTTTTTAATGATGACGCTGTTTAGTGCAATGTACAACGGCTCTTTTACTTGCGACCTATTCGATGAATGCAAAAAAACTTTCAATTGCGTACCTTCTCTCAGACCACTTGAATATGTATTACTTCTATTTCTGTTGCAAATATGCTTTGAGCTACATTCTTCACAACATATAGACGTTCGTTATTTCAAAGATATACCAACTTATAGAGTATGCTGTACTCTGGATAAGATAAAATTAATTGTATGGACGGTAACAGCACTATGGCTTACGCCCGTCCCGACTGTACTCTGGAGTAATAACAACTACATTAATATTATGTACTAGAAAATTAAATTCCTCTAGTATGTCGATATGTCTCTAAGCATCATCATTTACTACAGTTTCACCTTCAAACACAAACGTTATTTTACCTTTCGAATATCTCTTATTTATTAAGAGAATAATCACTGTTATCTCGATTTTCTATTCTTCCACCCTCCCTTTTTTGTAACGTATGTTGGTTTGTTTCATTACCATACCAAGTGCAGCACAATTCCAGGATAGGCAAGACAAATGCAGTTTTATTTACGCCTAAGGAGTGGGACATTGATGAAGACCATGGTGCCTTTATTAAAACAAAAAGATGCTAATGTAACATCTGATGGCTAAATGAATGGAAGGTCTGCAGTAATCGACCAACCGTCCGACGCGTGTGTATGGGAGGGGGAGTATATAGTTATCTGGGTATGTGAAAAGGTACAGTACAGGCAAACAGCTCATGAGGAGTTTATTATTTGCAAGTGTGGTAGAGCCCGAACTACAATGCGTCGTTCCAGTACTATATAGCCAAATAGATTAAAATAATAACTGCGTGTTCCGTGTCATTATTTAAGATACAGTAGAAGCTTGATTGAACGCTTGTTTTATTTACCCCACGTTATAGCTTAACAGCGGTACATCGATAAATAACCTATAGGGATGTGGGAAGGGCATCTTAACTTTCCCCTGTATATACAAAAACTTGGCCAATTGTTCATGTCCCATTATTTCTGTGAATAGACAGGCACGCAGTTTCTAAAACTCCATCCAGTAATCTCTTGAAGTTCCGTTAGCATGGCGTCGATACCAGTTATACGTTTTAGATTGTAGTGCAGAATCCTTCTATGGAGCTCATTGCTACATTAAAAAATTAGCATTTTTTATACTTTGTATAGAACGCGACATATACTTTGTATAGCGTTCAATCGGATGGTATTAAACCGGGCTTTCACTTTAGTTTGGCCAAGAATTACCTTGCATTGTAAACACACACAAAAATTAAGGGTTCAATTAAAAGAATTAACACATTCAATTTACTTCCTTCAGGAGTGGAAGGGTAGTAATTCGCTTTAAAATTCACTTCACATAGTATCTAACTCTATGGCTTATGGAACTCGCAAGTTCATCGCCGCTGTAACAAACGTTCGCCATTGGATTCTATCCTGGGCAATATCAAGCCAGTTTTTATCACGAACACCTACTTCTCGAAGATCTCTTCTAATATTGTCCTTCCAACGACGTTTCGATCTTCCCAATGGTCTCCTTCCATCCGGCCTTCCAACCAGGATAGAATATAATCTTCGTTTCTCCCTCATCCGAGCTACATGGCCTGCCCACCTTAGTCGTCGCGATTTCATTATTTTTACATCTGGTGAATCGTACAGTCCGTGGAGTTCTTCATTATGCAGTCTCCTCCCGTTTTGGATCAATCACATAAAAATTTTATCCTATTATATCCGTTGCTATACAGGTTTCAGGTGAACCCTGAGATGTTAATCATGGAATAAATAAATAAATAGATCCGAAATAAATCACTATACGGACCTAAAAATGTCCCGTATTATTTTCTAGATTTGGGAAAATGGATTTTCCCAGGAAAGTTGGTCATTTCTACACTGGTTCATAATAAGCTAATCAAGGTAAATATTTTCTTCAGAACATACAAAGGAAATAAGTTGTCTCTAGAGGAACAGTGCAGAATCTTTTTAGAGGAACAGTTTCTAAAAAAGGGTACCGGAAAGGCGTTCCGGTTCGTGAATATCTGGAACTTTTATGCTCAGTTTCGTAGAAATTTCTCTTTCGAGTCCTGATCAGGATGCAACCACGAATCCTAGAAAACGCTACTTTTGAGGGTTTACTGTCCCAGCAAAGATCGCGCTATTCAACTTCCATCGCATCAACTCGCAGATTTGGCCTGAGATGTGTAGAGATGAGAAGTCACAGCTATCTCTTCGCAGCTCATCGGAATGACCCCAGCGGCCGCCCACTATGGTTTCTCTTCAATCACACCACGCAAATGCCAGGATGGTACCTTCGAAACTAGGTCCTCTTCCAACACCATCTCTACCCAACGCCGACCTGAACCAAACTTGTCTAAAGGCCTTAATAAACAAATACAAACATTATTAAATATTTCAATATCGTTTGTATACGCCATCTTATGATCAAACGATACCATCACATTACTCATCAGTGAACCAGATGTTATCACTGTAAATTCGACTGAGTTCAGATAAGTGGCTTGCACACTATTAGCGACGAAATAAATTTAACAGTATCTTATATTACCGTACCTGATTCAACTTCCTGGAGAGGTCATTTGTTAGGCATTCCTCTTCCTGTTCGTAATGGTGAGCAAGTGTTTCTTTCTCCTTCTTCAACGCTTGGATCTTCTTCAGTAAAGTATTACTTATAAACTCCTCTTCTTGTTCGGCCTTGGCTTGCTGCAGGAAATCAAAAGAACATTCATTGAAAAAGCATTTTGGCTAACACAAATAACTATCATAATTATTACATGAAATTATTATTTCTTTTACATACTGAATATGCCTTGAATAATGAAAATTCTGTGAATCATTAGTAACAAATAAACTATATTTTACTAAGACATGCTTTCTGCAAGGGGACTATAGCATTGACGTTGTCGGAACTGCATCTACACCCACTACAAGGAAGTAACGCATTTTGTACACTTCATTCTCTTTTCAAAGTAGCTACTACAAGAACACAAAATATTATTTTATTAAGGAACAATGTATAGTGCCTGAAAGCAGAGTGTGAGTATTATTGAGAATTTTGGGTTGAGGTCAATAGATAGACACAAACATACTGATATTTTTAGTATGAAAGCACCCTTATAAAATTGTGGTAACTTGATAGAAATCACAGTCAGAAATAAACCTCGGTGAACGAAAGTTGCTTCTAAAGGCCTTAAATAAAAATTCAAATTTAATTCAGAAATAAACCGAACTTTGGCTGCTACGGTTATGAGGAACGACTCCCCTGCGGCTGCGCAGAGATTAGCTGATGTCTTATGACTAGTATAGGGCCTACCAGACAGTTAATTCGTGCAACTATCAAGGTTACGACAGCCAGGTGCGTTTTCAGTTTGAATTAATTTTTAAGACCCTTACATAACTTTGGCTCAGGCCAGATGGACAATGATGGGAGAATTGGTGGAATGAAGAAAGTGGGAGAATCTCGAGAAAACCCACGCACACGGTGTTTGTCCCACATGGCATTAGCAGGGATCGAACGATACGTTTTCAAGAGTACTGTTAAAGCAATCTGTCGGTGTGGTAAGAATAACGCTTCAAAAACACCAAATGGACATAAATTTTGTGTTAAACTGGGAAAGACAATTACTGAGACATCCCTGTCCTTCCTCCATATTCTCCAGATGATTACTACCTGTTTCTGAAGATCAAACACTTCCGCAAAAGGTTCATTTCAGCCGAAGAAGTAAAGACGTTTGCGAAGCGCAACCTGAAGGAAGTGACCAAAAGTAGCCTACAGGACTGTTTAGAACGTAGGCAGAAATATGTCAATGCCCAAACTTGTTATTTTGAAGGCGGTGGGGGATTTGTTAAAGGTTGCATTTCCTCTACAATAAAAGTTTCAATAAGCTTTCGGTTTATTTTTAACTGTACTGGTATATGAACAGTGTTTCTTGCATAAAATATCAGGGAAAAGACTCGCAACCTTGTACATACGAGCATTAAGGTACTTTGAGTTTATTTTAACTATTACCAGGTTGACGTTTTCTCATGTTCTTTTCCTGTTGTTGGAATTATAATTGGACTGCTTTCGACATCTTTCTTTTGGGATGGTTTCGTATGTCACTGAAGTGGTCCACCATAGACTGTTTGATCTCTGTCAAAAAGTTTTATTATTTATACTCTAAATAGTGTAATTACATATCCAAGTATACTGACGCCATACAGATTATGAAAACTGATATATCGTTGCATCCTCACTTTCCAAATTTATAACTCCTTTCAAATGCAAATACCAAAAAATCTAACATGTCTACCGTAGTTTCTCCTTATATAATTTGAGTTTAATTTTTAAGACATTTAGGTTACTTTGGCTCAGGCTGTATTGAAGACGATGCGTGAATTGGTGGTGGAATGAAGATAGTATTTTTTTTATTTAAGGACCCTCCTGCCACCCCTACCTCTTTACTCTCTTAGCACAGCTTTGTTTCGAGCGCCTGAGGGGCGCAGCGAATCTAAAAGGGATTCTCCACAAAGCTAGGGTAGGTCATCCCCCAAGTGGTCTCCCTGTCTCGACCCCTTCTCGGCGTCGAGACACGGGGTCCGTAGGACCTGAAATTGCATAGATTTAAACTGGTATCGAAAAAAAAAGATAAAAAAAAAGAAAAGAGTATAGGAGGACTGAGGGGGGATATTTCTGTAGCCCAGTTCCCGATGGATAAACCTGGGCCCTATTTCCGCGAGTTGGGGGAAAGTTACTATTTATTTTTTCTACTAGCAATGCATACATTATTTTACATATACAAGTGACTTGAGCCATACAAACCTCAGTTATTTATTCATTTATATCTGTTTGTGACATTATTATTTAAATTTTTATTATTGTCATTTAGTTCTTATTTATTATTTGTGCATAACTCTGATTTGATTTATGAGAGTTTTAGATTTGTCTGTTTTTTCTCTTTCATTCATTCATACTTTACTGTTTATTATCTTTATTATTAGTATTTTAACACGATTGGAACTCCTATTTTGTATCCGTTCTCTAGTTGAGCTTAGAGAGTTTCTACTTTACATTATTTGTCTTTCTTTTTCTAATTCTAATCTTTACCCATTACCTAATCTATATTATTTGTAGCTTCCTTTATCCCAGCAAACTATATGTCCCCTAGTATCACTAACTGAATATTTTATAGAAAACACATAAAGTCACATTCATTCTGAACGCGGCTCCAAGCCGGTCGAGTTGATTCAGGGCCCCGGGCAGCGGGATTTCTCCTCCAGATGGAATGAAGAAAGTGGGAGAACCCCGAGAAAACCCACCGCACACGGTGTTTGTCTACTACAAAGCCCACATGGCACGAGCAGCGATCAAACCGACGATCCCAAGCACCAGCGGTGAGGGTTCGACCAGTGAGCAACCGCGGTCCCTGTTCTTATGTAAGTGCATAACGTGTGAATAAAATATATATTTATGCCTGGTCCCCCCTGCCACAGATATTGACCTCCAATGCTCATAAAATACAAATATTTGGATTTGTAACTTCATAAAAAAAACAACAAGGAACCATATATGAGCGTCATAATTTGTATACCTTCAATATACACTTTTTTGGCTGACCTTAACTAAATTTTACCCAATAAAAATATTTGAAAGAGGTCAAGCAACTAAACAAATTATTACAGGACTACTTCAAATGGATTGACTTACATGGAAATGGTCTATTTAAATCTCAGGGGAAATATCGAAGTGTGAAGAGTTAAGATAACTTGTCCCCCAAATATTAGCTATTTCATGTTACGTTATAAATGGCGGACAGACTTTATGAAACGCGATCCAGAAGTTTTTACTTGAGGAGTATCATTGTATATTACGTATAAGGTGTAAAATTTGTATCTAATAATTCCCACATAAAAGCTATGCAAATCAGCCCCTTGTACATAGTGCTCCATTACATGGCATATCAGTAATACCCTTTACGTAAAATTCCTCCCATTTACTCCCTTGTGCATGCATATGTGTGACCGTCATTTCCCTACTTAACAAGTACTGTTTCACTAATCATCTCTACAGGACACAGACATGAATGAACAGTGAACCTCTACCATTTATCTTCTTAGCAGACTGTGCGAAACCTTTTCTTAGTTTCCATAAATAGAAATAAAATACTTTATCGCTGCCATTTTAGAAATTACTTTAATATACTTTCCAGTGTTTAGGTTCATATTAAACTGAAGGAACGGTTAACGTTAGAGTTCTCCATCAAAACTAACTAGTACAAGGCTTCAGTGTAGTACCCAGTATAGAATCTCTACTGGGTTACTTACTCAGATGTTCTGGCATCCCAAATAACGCATTTATTTATGGCTTATATAAACCTATCCTAACCTGTTCGACTTCGGTGGGTGCTGCATTATAAACTAGGAAGACTGCACCGGTTTCCAGCCTCTACAGTTTTAAAGGTAAATAAAGACTTAAGTGAGGAACGGCACGCGCACCTCATGCTTTTACTGTCACCCGTGACCCTTTAGAGTTCCACGTAAGGTGAATAAAACAGGCTATAGTAAATTCAATTATAACTAGTCAATAGGTACTAGTTTCCATTTTGGGAGCCAGTTATAAAAAATAGACACTGACAATTAGGTACACACTAATCATCGTAGTAAAATTCCTTTTATTTCGCAACATTAAAACGGAGTACATTCTCGCGTGAAAACTATGCAAAGACAAATAAATGCCGAAAACGTGAAGATTGGTTAGCTAATGTCAGGTTAGGTTCTTCTGTTTCTAAAACGCACAAAGATAGGAAGGCTAGTTCACCCGTCAGATTTCCTCCTCCTACCTTTGAGTTTCCTACGTACGCTCGTTCATAATTTATTCAATGGACTTGAAACTCGAGATACTATTCCTCTCCGGGAATATTTTAAAATCTGGCTCCTAAAATAAAGACTAACCATACAGTTTTCAAAATGGTACGTAAATACCAAACAGTACCACGAGTAGCACTGTGAAACAATTTAATACTGGCCAGAAATAGAATGTAGCTGTCAGTTGGAAGGGGAGAAATTATACTTTATGGATCAAGCTTTTCATAATACTTTGTGCTCTTCAGTATTGCGCTAATGGACATTTTGGAATGAGTAACCAGACTTGCCGCAGTATGTCGAAAACGGCCAGCTAGTAGGCGTGGCGTCAAAACCCTTATATATACACTGTAATTTACAGCTGCAGGTATAGAATTTATTTCGAGGCTATCTAGTTTGATTTAAATCATAATGGAATTGGGTATTTATGTGAAACTGCTACCATGCGGCTCCTTCATGACCGTGCCCACTTCAATTAGTTTGAAAATGTAAACCCCCCAAATTGTAGTACTGAATCAAAAAGCTGTATTCGTCCTCAAAGGGTTTTCTTTAAAAGCATACATACTTCAAGATGTAATCTTTAATGAGAAAATAACTCACAATTATCACAGACGCCTGACGCAGATTTCGATTCTCTTCTTGGAGGGCTTTAACTCGTAACTTATAAGTCTCTAATTCCACTTTTAACACTCTATTTTGTTGCTGTAAAGATTCAATTCGTTTTTGAAGCTGCTCTCGAGTTACAGGAGATGGAGGCATCATTATTGGGCCTCCATCAATTGAACTTGAGTCACTCTCACTTGCACTGTCCGCCATATTTGCACCTTCCATTTGAGATGATGTGGTTTGAAGGGAGGATTTAACGACTAATGTCAACTGTATTTATCAGTGACAACTTTCGAAACTAAATTTGAGAAATAACAATTGAGAAGCCGAGAAGTCACAGGTTTTCAGACAAAATAAGCAGCTATTTCAGGATCAAAAATGGTATTATTTTACAGCAATATTATATTTAGTACAATTTCTCGCGGAGCGTAACTCTAGCATCGCCACCTGTCGGACGTCCGCAGGAACTATGCAGAAAACCTGGAATTCCGGCACGTGGTCTGTTGCGCAGGCAGTGAAATTCGGAAGAGAAAACTTCAATACAGTGGAATAACTCATGACTAATCTCGCAGAAAAGCATATACCCGCTCTCTACTATAATAAATGATGTAGCTGGATATTTTTCGCTATTAATCCAAAAAAAAGAACATTATTTCTAAAAGAACTGCAAAATTCAAGTTTAAAACAAAAATTAAAGTATCCCCGTGTATGGGGCATGGGGTGTGTGGGGGTAGTGCTCCATATGCTCTCGACCTACGGCACGACCGCATGAATTACGGTGCGGTGGTCATTCCCACGTTCCGCACCAAGGTGCTAAAAATACCAAGAACACATGAGGAATCGGAGCACATCCCACACAGCACAATCACGTTAAGTAAACGTTTATTCAACTTTTTCTTACATGTTTAATAAACGTTGAATTTTGGTTGAATTTACGTTGAATCCACGTTTATACAACTATCGGATTAGTATTCTAAGAAATGTTGATTCAACGTTGAATCTGAAGTTAAATAAGACGTTGAATTAAACCTTTTTGATAACTTATTTTTGGCATTGACGTTGATTCAACGTTACAAAACGTTGAATAAACGTCTACTCAACGTTTAATCAACGTTGCGCAACGTTTATACAACGTTTAGAGATTCAATTCAATTCAAACATTCTTTATTAGCGTGGGCGAGATTCAACCTTCAGGACAAATTTCGTACCTTTCCCAAAAATCACTACTTCCAACGAATATTTGAATCTGTGAAGATGAACAGAATAATATAAGTTTCCCATACCGAAGCCTAGTACTTCAGTACGATACAATTTTAGGTTTGATTACAGGAAAAATCCTTTGATTATAGTATTTTAACCTGGAATCAACCCTAAATTTGTAATTTCAATTAAAGCATATCGTACTGAACATTGAAATACTAGGCTTCGGTCTGGGAAAATTAGATTATTCTGTTCATCTGCACATATTTAAATATTCGTTATAAGTAGGGATTTTGGGGAAAAGGTACGAAATTTGTCCTGAAAGTTAAATTTTACTTCTTAAACGTGGCAATCCAACAATCCAGGTTTGATTCCCGGTGGGAGAAGTTATACCTAAGCCGTAAGTCCCAGAGGTCGACCCGTCTCTGAAATTGATATATAACACCTAATGAAGTTTAAGCATAAAACTATGACTGAAAATTTTCTGTAGGTTAGGAAAACTCACAAACAATCAACGTTGTGCTTTCACCATTTTAGAAGTTTTAAGGCACAATTTAATTCAACGTTTTATACTGGTCATTCTTTAACCGTTTATTAAATTACGTTGATAAAATATATAAGTCAACGTCACCAAATACAACGTTGTCAAAATTCAACGTTTATAAAACGTTAATTCAACATTGTGTGCTGTGTGGGACGGCACCGCAGTGCGTGCATGGGGGCGCTGAAGGAAAGTCTCCAGCGTCTTGGCCGGATTTAGAACCCGAATATTGCAATTCGTAATCAGATTCACAGAGTAAATTATGAAGTTCAAACATTTTATTTTTTTAAGTTTGATCAATTGTGTCTTTGTTCAAACACTGGTTCCCCTGTACTGATATTGTTCAAACGCCAGCTTTCGTTTATAGATTCAAACGCTGATTTTTTTTACAATCTATTTTTCGGTTTCTTGTTAGAAACTTAGTTTTCGCTCTTTTGGAGACTTAAAACACGGCATTAGGATTCTCTTCCTTCTCGGCATATGGAATGCAGGTTGGTTAAAAAAAAGAAAAAAAAACTTTGTACTTCGGAGTCATTTTAGTATCTGAGGACCAGTGTTTCTTTCAGGCACCTCACCCCCGCAGAGAATGTACCGCCCCCCGGGCCAAGTTGTAGTTTACTATTTATCCTCCTATTGTAATGCTAATTATACAAGTAACGTCCTCCCGGTTCTCTGAAATGCCCCCTCCCCCGGGGCAAATTTTCTGAAAGAAATTCTGCTTAGGACTTTGGTCCATCACGATTCCGCTAGCTGTTTAGTTTCTAAAGTCCCGGCTCGAGTCGGGATTCGAACGCAGAGCCGTGCAGAAGCGACCTGACGCCTAGCACACGACTACCGCAGTTTGCGCAGGTCGATTTGATTTGTACTGCAGAGGGGGTCGCCTTTGAAAATATACACGAGTAAGGGCTGATTTTCATGAAAGCTTGTGTAGCTTGCGAGTTGGTCGAGTAGCCAATTGAAACATGTGTTTTATTGTAAGGTAAGTGTAACACGTGTTTCAATTCGCTACTCACCAACATCGCAAGCTTTCATGAAAATCAGCAATAAGATTTGTTTGTAACTTGTGCTGAGGTACTTGCAAGATCATGTTGGAAAACCATTATTGCAAGCTGCCTAGTTGGTATGATCAGGTCCAGCACACGAAAAAATACATTCACTCTAAAGAAACAGTTCGTCATAGTGATGTCACCCTTTTCTATGACGAGAATCAAGAAATTCAGGCTGAATGCACAAGCTATTTGCTATTATCTTTGACTCGTCCTTCAGCTCTTCAAAGCCTTCTTTTTTTTTCGATAATGTTTAAGATCTACAAAGCACTTTTGTAGAAGTTCTACTGATTTTGATAAATCTATGCTTTTATATTGATGTGATTTTGATACGACCCTGATTGTCTACAATTTTTGCACTAGTACATCATCCAGAAAATAAAGTTCTAATTCTTAGTGTGTTTTTACAATGTTTCAGCTTCACTTTTTCTTCAGATTTGGAGATCAACAAGAGAATATCACAAACAAATCTTTGAATATTAAGGCAAAAACTGCCCCATACATTACGGCCCATTTGATTGGATATTTGATGCTGTACCCCCCTCCCCCAAAAAAATGCATACAAGCGTTGGGCTATATCGAAAAAAAATAATTATCTCATTGTAAATTCACTACAAGATTTAAATTACTTTATGTACTTTCCATATACTTTATGTACAGTCAGCACCAAAAGTCTGTATTCAGTCGTGAAATTTCTTCTCCGAATAACTTTCGAATGGATAGAACGATTTGGGTTGCTTTTTTCGACTCACAGAAAATCACATTAAGTTACATAAATCCGTACCAAATCGGTATATTAACTTCAAAATTATTGGAGAAGAAATTACGACTTGGAACAAACTTTTGGCGCTGACTGTACATAAAGTATATGGCTCAATACTTTATATTCTCTTTTGAACATCATTGTAAACGCTAGTCATGTTGATAGCTCCATCGTATCTTTGCTCAAGGCTTTTCTTTTGAGAAACCTCTTTCTTTTTCTATAACATTTAAGATCTCATTAGCTAGGCCTATATGTGATGCAGACTGGTCCTTCCCTACATGAAAACCAAGAAAAGATTGTTTAATTTCCAATTCTCTTTGTATTCTCGTCTCATCTTTTGGAATCTCTCTTAACTGTATCTTGGGTAGTATCCATACTAGAGAAAAGAAAAAAAGCATCTTGTATATGCACTATTTTATTGTCCACTTTCAAACACAGCAGGCTAATACGTAAGTTTATTCTGCACACGGAAACCATCCTATAGGCTGCTGATTACATGTTAAGAATGGTTTCCTGGGAGGAAAAATAAACATCTCGGCTGCGCCCCTGGGCTGGATTGCAAGAAAATACTTAAGTGTAAAATCTGACTTAGTCAGACCATCGAGCTCTAAATAATACTGGAGTGACTACTTAGTGTTAAAGATATAAGCCAGAGCAAACGTTTAAACTTGTTTGTCCACTTCCAGTCGAATCCAATGTGGACCAAATTTTCAGTTCTAACTCAGTTTTTTGATTTAAGTAGACACTCCAGTATTATGTAGAGTTCTGCTTAAGACAAATTTTATACTTAAGTATTTTTCTTGCAACCCAGCCCTGGAGTTTTGCCAGTCCAGCCAGCCTGTTGTTACACGCCTTGCTACAAGCTTGTAGTAAGTTTGCAGACCTGCAATGACAAACTAGGTGCAAACTTGAAGATTTGCAGTCCCAAACTTGGTGCAAACTTGTAAGTTTATTGTGCTATCTGGGACGTCGCATTCATTGCTAAGCTGTGTTTAAATGAATGGTTTTACTTTGTTAGCCCAGAAAATATACTACACCACACGATCAAAAGCTTCACGGCACGTGCCAACTACCAGAAATTCTGCAAGACTTCCACACACTCAACGAAGAACTACAACTGAATTTTGATTAACGCATTTAGGCAGTGTTGTAAATAAGAAAAGTTCGTTTGTTCTAAAACACGCTTTAAAAAAAACATTAACCTTCGCTTTTTTAATAAATTTTAGTTTTGTCAATTCAATTCAATTTATTCATCTTCTACATTAGTTTACAATAGTAAACATTACAATCGTCAGATAACATTTAAAAAAAATACAAATTATTACTTAGATATTCACGGTAAAAGGGCCTGATAATTTACCTGTTGATATTCGGGGCAATTATCAACAGGGCAGATACTCAAGGCAACAATTTGTAATACTGATACAAAAGTAGTCTCTTTAAGTAAGAATTACTTTTATGCAGGTAATTAAGAAGACGTACAACATAAATCAAACCCTAGATACTGTAAGATTACAAATATTTTTTGGTATGTGAAATATTCCGGGTTGATCAGTTTTCAGTATTGCCAACTTTAAAAAAATCATGTTATTGTTTTTTAATCTATTCCATACCAAACTTAGCTTAAACATCATTCAACATAATAGGATAAAGTTTTAGCTGTCCCCGTCATAAAGCCCCCCAGTTGTTATTCACCAATCTATTTTAAAATTCAACATTTAGAAATATCTTTATTTATACAAATCTACACATGTGCATTTATTTACACTCAATTTACATGTGCATTAGGTACTGGGACAGTCATGTGGGTACTTTCGGTGCTGCAGTTGTTACTGTTGCCAAACCAATTAAAAAACTTTCAAATTGCTCCCATACTGTTGAACGTATCAGCACCAAACTTGGTATTTACGTACTGAGACGTCATAGAGGTAGTTAAGCTCCCGCAGTTGACAGTGTTTCCAATCAGTTTTTTTTTAAAAAAAAACTATATTTAAAATTACTTCCATTTTGACGTATACGCACCAAACTTTGAGTACACATATTCCACATAATCGAAACATGCTGTGGTTTTCCCAGTTCCTAAGCACCCAGTTGCTAGCATTGTCAACCTATTTTAAAATTCATTTATCAAATGGCCCCATATAACTACCATACTTTCAAAAAAGCGCGGACGGAACCGCGGGACGTGTCTGCGTTATATAAAATGAAATAATACTTCTCAGAGCCCTGTTGCAACAGACTCGTTAGCAGTGTGCGAATTAAACTTTTTAGTCAGGGGAGGGGGGGATAAAACATAAGAACGGATTTCAAGAGGCAATATATATATATATATAAAATACACAGCCATATTCAATCCACTACTGGATGAGGCCTCTCCCGGAGGGAGGAGGTGGTCTACTGCTCCCACGCTGACCAGACGTGTTGGGAGAGGAGAGCCGAAGCTCTCAACTGTGATCGCTACCTCTCTATTCAGGTAGCTCCCCAATTGGCCTCACGACGCTGGGTGGACGCCGCACAGGCAACACCATCTGGAGTACTGCAACGGTCACCCGTCCAAGCACAAGCACTGACCAGACCCAGAGCTGCTTGACTTCGGTGATCTTACGGGAACCGGTAGACCAGCTCGGCTAGGGCGTTGCCCACAGAGAGAGAGAGAGACACACACACACATCGCTAATGTCCAGAACCACATACTGAGTTATATCTATACTCTGAAAGGCACTGGTATTGCTGTTGACTTTCTCTTCACAATATGCACGATTCATAAATATTGATTTCTTTGCAGAGTAGGTACATGAGAATATTTTAAGTATCCCCTAATTTCTGATTCCCACACGAGATAGGAAATCGATGAAAGAATTTTTAGATCTTTGCTATTTATGCTGCACACATTCATTGTCCAATTCTGTGTGTCAGTTGTGAGTGGGTGAACACTTCTTGCGTCGAAATTTCTAATCGAAGTATTTGAATTACATAAAATCTAGTTCGAAGAAAGGTGATAATGTGACAATGATATTATTTTGAGAAAATCTGCGTCTTATACGAAGATCGTAGATAGAAAATAAATAGCTGTTTGCAATTGCAATATACCAAGATGACTAGTGACGTATTTAGGGGCTGGTTCGGGGCAGACTTTTCCTCAGAATTTTACGTTTGGGGGAAACGGATATTGTCAAGGGGGATGTAAGAAAAATCGATATTAATTTCTGTTCATGTAATTAAGAAGTTAGATAAGTTATATATTATGATTTTTCTACAAAATATTTCTGGCAAGCAGGAACTAAGCAATATTACATATTTACATTATACTAGAATAACTAAAATTGAGAATAATAATTTATGTTTTTATGAAAAATTCCGGTGAATCATAAACTTTTTTTTATAACAATAATATGCATTTACATGGATCACTAAAAATTATGGACAATTGCTTACAGCAGAAGTATCAGTAATTTAAGGAAACTAGTAGTGAGTCGTAGTACATGAATTAATTTCAAGAAATAAAATTTACATATAAGCAAATTCCTATTATAATTTACAGAAAAAGGGTAATGTTATCACCTGTGAGAGATAAACGCGCTGTGAACGGCGCATGGGGAATGTGGAGGTAGCGC
>JAGDQP010037707.1:0-16813 GCA_022664845.1 Lepisma saccharinum
GATAGAATCCAATGGCGAACGTTTGTTACTGCGACGATGAACTTGCGAGTTCCATAAGCTATAGAGTTAGTTAGTAACTTAATTGTACATTATTACTCATTCGACTATATTACTCTTTTTCAGTCAGCATTTCGACATATTTTAAAGGTCTCGCAGTGTTTATTTCTTTGGTAATAACTTTTGCATGTATGTGAAGTTCCCTGCGACCTCGTTTTATTGAAATAGACCCTTCACGGTGGATATTGAGCCCTGCTTTTAGCACAAGGAAAAGTTAACCAAAAGATAATTGTAATGGGAATGACGAAACGAATTTGGATATGCAGATGCGGGTCCAATGAGATTTGGATCCAGATTTTTGTTTCGAATATCCGTATCCAGAACTGCATTTAGGGTATCCGGATTCGAGTTTCGGATATCCACATCCTCTTGGATCCAGACCTGCCCATTCTAAAATTGCAACATTTTGTTTATTCGGTTTACCCGAACAAAACTAATCCCCATACCGTAGATGTTCATATTATTTTGTCCATTCCTTGTATGTTTTCTTTCACATCAAACATATCAAAACACTAATATTACCTAGCTGATGCCAATATCATTTTCGGTATAAGTGAGATCTGAGATGCTTAACAAAATGGGTATAAACTTTGTAAAGAGATGAGCATAATTGATACTTGGAAAGAACGAAGGATCATATCTTTTAGAAGAGGTAAACAGCGGTTATAATACGGATATTCACTAATTAATATTAAAGATATCTTTCTGTAGTATAAGACTTATTAAAATCTCCATGGAGCACTAATTAAAAACAAATGAAGTACCAATTTAATATCTGTTTTTAATGATCCTTGTTATTAATTGTCAAATCTGATCGTGGGAAGAGGAATTTTTTTTTCAACAGAACTAAATCTTGATAAGAAAAAAAAAACATATATGTGTATTTATATGAGTGTGTTTGTGGAGGGGGAGGATGAGTGCATGCTTTCCTGTTATTAGGCAAGATGAGAGAGAAATTAATCAGATTTGCTGTAAGCGCTAATTATAGTAAAAGTTTCCGACTTCTACTGACATAGAAACCTTTTATTTTTCTTCCGAAGAGAGGGATAAGGGGGGTGAGAAAGAGAGAGAGAGATGATAGCGGAGAAGACTGAAAATAAGGAAAGAAAAATAAACTGTAGTTGCCTACTAAATCGATTCCTGTTGTTAAACTTTCTGATATTTCAGGCTCATTAGCACGGTGCCTTATCTTTGTACTCATACGCAGCCACATCATTTTTTTTACTATATTCTTTTTTTTTTTAGAAAAATAATCCAGGATCTTTTTCTTTACCAAAAAAAAAAAACTGCAATTACAATATTTGAAGTCATATTATCAGTTTGCATATATATATGTATAAGCATGCATGATTTTTCATACTAAAAAAAGGAAAAGCAAAGCCATTTCGGAATATTTGAATTATACTGCATAAAGATAGACGCTGTACGAAAGAGAGAGAGAGAGAGAGAGAGAGGGAGAAAGAGAAGGGAAAATTGGAAGAGCACGCGACATGGTGTGAATGAAAACCTGATTACTTTGAAAAAAAAATGGGGGGAAAGCGGGGGCTGAAGAGGGATTTCGCATGTATTTACGTGTGTGTGCGCATATATGTACAGTATATATGTGAGTATGTGTGTGTGCGCGGGCATTTAATAACTGAAACTTTCCATGCACACTAAAAAAAAAGCTTTATTGGAGGAAGGAGGAGGGGGGGGGCTAGTTATTGGAAGATAGTAAAAGAGTGAGTTCAAGCGTGCTAAAATCTCATTTATTATACTATTTTTTTTTTTACTTCTTCTGAATCCGTTCGGTTCGTAGTTACGTCTTTTTGAAGTACTTCCGTGTGTTGGGTTCTTATCGCTGTTACAGGGATTTGCTTGCGATATATATGTGTGTGTGTGTATGTGTCGGCTTGTTTTCTTTTTTTTATAGTTTCAGAAAAAAAAAGAACTGCCCTATGTGCAGTTTGAAATAAAAATTCATTCTGTGTATGGTCACATTAGATAAGTATCAAATTATATAGAAGCAAACATCAAATAGGGATAGTGGTAATGAACTAAAATAAATTAAAATTTTATGTAAACGTGCTGCCATCTAACGGTAGTCATCTAAATTACTTTACTACAACACCTTTAATGAAAGAGTAGCAGTTGTAACGGCTATGACGACAGTTGACAAAGTAAATGAAATTTTTCTGTTTTCCACTCTATACGATCTAAGGTAAGCATTATTTATAGTTAAATTATGTAGGGAGAAAATTAACATTTTTTAAATTGTAATTGATCAAACTATTTGGCGTTTAACGTTAATTTTGATGAGGTGCAAAATTCTGTAGTCCAACTGTTGCTGCTGAAAATATGGCATAATTAAAAATGGCTCCCGAATGGGTCACTTACGTTACCCTATTAACGCATAAGTTGCATTACAATTAAATTAACACATCTGTTACTATTAATATTACAATTGGTCAGTTGTTTAGTGCAACAAAAAAAAACGAAATCAGAAGAATCGTGAGTTTGATACAACAATAAAAATCACGATTTGTGTAAAGTAAATGCCGCTTCCAGTGTTTATCGAAAGGGAGGTGATAAAAATTAGCTATGTTCATTTTGCTTAAGAATAATCCATGGTCACTTTAACCCCCTTGTAGAGTTGCAGAAAAACAATGATATTATGAATTATAGCTAAGATCAGTATGCTTTATACTGTGGAAATTCCGTCCATTTCTTCAAGAAAAAAAAATTGCAAAAAATGAATTTTGCTTAGGGATGACCAGTATACCCTTTCTCCTCTTGTAAATTATACATTTAAGGTATTTTTGAAAGAAAAAAAATAAGATAGGCATGTAATTTATGGATACTAATGAGGAAGAAAAGTCGTACGATAGTACAAAAAGGAAAAATCAAAATAGCAACGAGTAGCAGGGTTAGGCTTACATTAAAGTACCTACCGCTATCTTTTTATTCTAGTGAAGAAATAAAAACAGAGGCATCATATGTTTGTGTATAAGAGTAGTAAACGAATGCAGAAAGATCTTTCCTAGATAATAAAGGATTTTCCTCGTATATGGTACTTATCATCTCCCACACTAAGAATGAATTCTCTCCGCGCTTTCCTATCATCTTTTTTCTCTCGCTTTCTCTGTTGTACTCAAGCAATTTGCGGTAAGTGTCTCGATTAAATAGAAACCTTACATACAACTCGCGCAGTAGAGTCACGGTGTTATGGTTGATGAGTCACTCTCACGGAGATCTTGGAGTCGCTGAGTGTTCCGAGTTTGTCTGTTTCAGTTTCGGAGACAGAGAAAAACATACAAGTATTTGAGAGGATGCTCTCCCTTGATCTTAAGATTCCTAAGACGTCACTAATCTAATGAACCAACGGTAGATTGAGTGAATACACGAACTTGAAGCGACATGTATATAGAAGAATAAATAGATTTCTTTGCCAGGATGAGAATAAAAAACACGAAAGGCGGATTCAGATGTACCTCTTCCTCTGACAGACACAAATACACACATACACGCCTTATTCAAAAAAGAAGATAAAGGCAAAGAAAAGAAACATGAAAAAAAAAAACTGTTTACCTTGAGAGCTTGTATTCCCATCATCGTCTTGTGACTTTTGTAGAAACAGCAAATGTCATCTTCATTTTTTTTTTCATTATTTATATACATTTTTTTTTATTTTTGAATTGCTTTTTGCCGCTGCTTTTATCCATAGGAATCGAATTTTCCGACGACAAGCACTTACAACATTGGTAAGCAGATTTCTTCGTGTACTTTTCTAGCTGCCTTTTCACCCTATGCTGTCGAGGAGACCTCGTGCATAAAATCCAATATTTTCTTCATATTTCGGTTCACCTCTATACGAGATTTATTTAGATTTTTCACCCCCACCCCCCATCCTTTCACCTCGCACTTTCACCTACCTTTCAAAGTCTATTCACATTAGTGCAATCAGAGGTTCACGAAGAAGACATTTTAGAAAATGTTCATCTCGTGTACAGTGTACGTGATGAGTTGATCACATCCACAAATCACAACAATGAACTTTTCTGTTGCATTGTTAAAAATGTAATTTGGTTTGTATTAATAAACTTAGATGTGTGTGCGGGCTAAGTCTGTCACTGGTCTCAGAGATGACGTCTCTCTAGGCGCAGAAAGGTGAAAAAAGGGACGTTTCAGCTTCTATTCAAGATATTTTTCTGGTGGGACTGAGGAAAGTTCTTGGAAACCAGTTAGGATACATATAAATTGCTGTAGAACATAGCTCATTGCCGTTTACCTATCAGATGGGGTTTGAAATTTCATCGTTTGCTCTCTCTCATCCCCTTTTTCTAGTTTCCATCCCATCTAATGTAAGGAAACGATGAGATTTTCCAGTCTACTCCAAAACACAACAATGCCACTTGTCCTTCTACAGGTATTTCATACTTACGAAAGATGTTTCATGCACATTTAAGTAGCAAAATTTTCGAACGTGTTTCAAAATGGTCAATTTATGATGGTTACTGGTCATGTTTTCCAACATCTAGCAAGCACCCTCTATCCGCTAAGTCAGCGTTCCGCAAACAATTTTCAAATACGGACCAGTTTTTTTATTTGTTGGTAGGTTCAATACACAACCCTGCTTATGCCCAAGAGGACCTGTGGTTCGCGAATCATAGTTTGCGGAACGCTGCGCTAAGTATTAATACAAATTTGGTTTCAACACGTTTAACTATTTCCTCACTGTACTTAATTTACTTTGCTGTCCCTGTTTCATCGTCGGGCACGTATACTCGTCCATTGCATTTCATCATCTTCCCTATCCTTAGTGTTGGCTGTTGCAAATATAGTCTTTGCTTTTATTTTAAAGCTACTGTACACATAGATATCACGTTTCGTCTTTTTGATATCAAGTGCGTGTTATTTTCTCATCAATATTTGGACTTCAGATTCGAAGAACTTTTTTTTTTTTTTCTTTTTTAAAAACCCGTTTGGGGTAGATTTGGTTTTAACCTCAGTCCTCAGGTGAAGTGAGTCAATTATCACCTTTATTCCAATCAAATGATACAGAACTTGCTTTATTTTTAGGCTAAACAATCTAGAGTCTGCCTTTTACGACTCAGGCAACAGCTTTCTTTGAAAACGGATTATAGAATCTAGTGCGTGAATGTGGATGAAATTACGCGGAGAAATAGCATAGGTATATACATAATTTTTAAGGCTATATATTAACATTTTTTACTTTCTTTTAACAGATCATCGAAGGTTGAATTCAAAATTGTCCTTGCAATTGTCCTTCTGGTATCGGTCAGATAGGGAAGAAAAGCTAAAAGATCAGACTTAGAAGCATAAGATACACCCAAATTCATAGAAAATGGCCATTTGGTGAATTTTCTAAGTCCTACAAGTTATACAGTATGGAAATGCGAGACCAAATATCGCATACAAGTTTAAAGTTAACATTCCATATGTTGTGTTTGCCTTGTATATTTTAGTCCCGTATTCCCAGATTGTGCAAATTTGAGACTTAGAAAACAAATGTCCATCGTTCACTTTTTATGAACCTGAGTATATATTGTAAGAAGGGAAATACAGAGAATTCAGTGACACCAGAACATTTAGTCGCTTGATTTTCAGGAGACAGGAGTGGTGCACCAAATCAGAAATTATTACGAAAAAAAAAAATGAAATATTCAATTGTAACAGCTACATGATCAGAACTTCAACAAAGGAGAGAATAAGAAATTAAATTAAATCCAGTTTGGCAAACAATTGTAGAGAACTAAAATCTACGTCATAATGTTTCTGAAGAAGTGAACAGCACACCTCGACCATTTAGAATTGACAAGGAAATTCGAAGCGCGGAGATTTGAATAGGCGAGTGGAAAAGTAGCTGTTATTTTAACCTTAGAATGAGAATGTTCGATGTTCCGAGAGACTTCTTTTCTTTGCTGATTATCACCAGATCCATTGATTCCCGTAAGAACAAGAATTTAAAGGCATCAATATTGTAATATACAATGCGGGACATTTAAGTGTTACTGCCCCGAGAACCGAACTTAGCGAGAGAGTAGAGAAGTCTGTGTAATGCTTGGCAGTGAAGGCAAGCGAGTAATGGTCAACTTACAGTTGCGGTAGTTGAAATTATTTAAATATATTTGTAGTAAATGAAGGATTTCTCAGCTGCACTCTTAGGGTTCAGTTGAATAAAGCAGTTTAATCCCGAGATTACTTAATCCACGAACCAACGTACGAGTCATAGATGAAATATTTATAGATGGCGAATCTCGTTCTCTACATTTCTATCCTGCCATCTGGTGTTAATTCAGCCAAACTAGGAAAGAAATAAAAGTAGTATGCAATGATTGTTTCTACATTCAATTTAGAAACTGAGAAACAGCATAGAGTGCAAGCTGAGTTTCTGATACTTCACATTACGGGTTAGCAATAGATTAAAAGGGTAGGTTTTCCACGTGACTTACTAGCATTCATAATTCGGCTTAAGGATAATATAAAGAAACGATCTTCAACATCTTAGACATCTTACAAGGGAATGTTTTCTGCTCGAACAAAAATTATGGTGTGAAAATGTTTTTCCTTAAGAATGTGATACGCTGAGATCAGAAAGGACGATATTCAACGAGCTACACTATCTCCAGCAACATAATCAAGCATACCTGCGCTGCTGTTAAATCCACTATGCTTCGCAGGGTCCATAAGGATTTGAGAAAAATACTGGGTTTATGTGTTCTCCCAAATGTATACCACTTTAAGCACATGTTGCAGGACGTAAAATCCCAATATTGAGGATCCCTATCTCCTAAAGGAATGAAGCTAGGTAAAAACTTACTTCAGATTTGGATTTCTTGGAACAAGCTAGCCTAAAACGATATGTCACATGACCCACTTTCCATTACAAATTTTCGAACAAGTTCCAAGATGGCGGTTTTCAAGATGGCTTCCATGATTCTTATCTCCCGCATCTGATAGCGCAGCATCCACGTTACTTCTATGCAATATTTTGTCTCACACCCATCACGCGTTTACAACATACAAGGTTGTTTCCAGTTGTTTGTACTAAACAATATTCGAGTAGTCATAGGTCAGTTTGGATAGAAAGATGGCAAATCACAGATGAATGATCGTTCTTTCTAATCTCAGCGTATCACATTCTTAAGGAAAAACATATTTTCGCACTAGAATTTCTGTTCGAGTAGAAAACATTCCCTTGTTAGTGTCTTAAATTACAATTATTTTGTATGAAAATCAGCTAGACTTTCAGACTTCTGTGTAGTCTGTACATTTCGAAAACGACTTTTTACATTTTTGCTATCAATTTTTTTTAAAAAACAAATTAGCTCAAACTGCTTCCAAAATATACTTAAGTAACCTTTATGCAGAAAATTATGTTTTCAAAATTTACAATAAATATAATTTAACATCATTACTTTTCTTCCTGTAAATAATGCCAGTCAGTATATACATCTCTTTGGACATAAGCAAATCCCTAATTAAGCACTACATACAATTTAATATACATGAGCCCATCTATCAATGGATATGAGTACTACTAATGACGGGTCAAGTTTCGGACCGGGTTTCCGAAAACCTATGCCTGGGTCACTAAACGTGCCTGGATTTCTGCTCTTGTTGAAAGGGACCAAGCTTCGCTAACTCTTATCAACACATTGTTGAAATAACGCATTATCAGTAATCTGTAAATCACTGTACACTAACTTTACTTGAATGGGGGAACAGCGCACGGACTTTTCAAACTCTAGCTCAGCGCTAAACGCAGTAGCTATTAAATGTAGCGCACTGTAGAACTGACTAGACAAATCGGTTTATACCTAAAATAAAAAAAAAATGCTTTCTCTTTGAGTTAGTTAGTAAGGGTAATATACCATTTTCAAAGCCCCCTAGAAATGTAAATACATATTACGCAGTTTTTCCAGAATATTCGTGTTTATATTAACGCAAGGAATAAAAATAGTCGACCCAAAAAGTAGTTTTTATCTTCTCTCTCCTTTTTTTTGGGGGGGGGGGAGTGATAGCGTTATGGAGACGTGGATTGGTTGATAAAGCTACCAGACTGAGTTATTTGCAAAATCCGTGCTTATAAGATTTGCTACAATTCCTGCATCCATCTCTTTGCTTCATGTTAGCAAGAGCGCATTTTACATTTTTTTTTTTATTGCTAAGCCTAATGTCTGTGATACTCTTATATTCGTTGAAAAACAAAATAATCCGCTAAACATTTTTCTCATTTAAAATTTCACGAATATTTCATACATAGGAACGAAACATGTAGAAGTTAGAGGAAAAGGCAGGGAAATGAGAGAGAGAGAGGAAAAGAGGGAAGCAGAGAGAGAGAGGTCTTTTCCAATTTTGCCAGTTGCCAGGAATACTTGTGTTTGGAGTCCCAGAACTATTGGCATTTCTGGAAAGTTTCTTTTTTGTAGTGGGGGTTAAGGGAGAAGATTGTTGTTTACATTTCCCCAGTTTTTCTGGTCACGTCTCAGACAAACACGACGACTATTAGCCGCTCTTCTTTCGTACCCCTTTCCTCCCAAAGTAACATAGCATATGAGATCACTGGACACACACAAACACACACACATGTACACATACATTGTCGTTCCGCTTAGAATATAAGTCCCTTTTCCTCAATTTCCTTTTCTCTGTGTGTGTGTGTTTCTCCGTTATATCGTCTCGTTTTATTACATTACTCATACAATATTCAATATTGAATAAGGCTATTTTTTTTTCTCCTTTGAATTTGCATGTGATTGCCTTATTAGTCGTAGGAAAGCAAACAATCTTTCATTTTTTTTGCTCTTTGAACTTCTTTCTTCACATATTACGTAGCAACCTATTTCTTCTAACAAGGATTATTGTTAGAAATGAATCCTTTACGACAACATTAAAAGTTTCAGACAATGGCTTTCTTTAGAAACACAATCTTTAAACCCAAATTACAGTAGAAGTTCGATAGTCCGGCACGTTCGGCCCGGTGCCGGATTACCGAAAATGCCGTACTATCGGGCGGTACCTCTTATTACTGGTATAGGCTAAGCCGTACAGCGAAAACAATGAACTGAACCTGTGTGTGGTGACAGCCGAGTAAAGTCCGAACGCTTCCGATTGATCCCGAACAATGCTAATTGCGTCTAACAGTAGCAGACGCGTAGTCGACACTTCCGAGTGGTTCCGAACCGCGCCAAGCGCTTTCAACTGTCGTTCACAAGCGTTTAGAGGAAAAAGAAAAAGGGATGGTGCTGGACAATCGGGCGTTCCGGACTGTTGGATGCCGGTCTATCGGATTTCTACTGTATGTGTTATTCTGACTTTGGATAGACTGTAACATTCAATTGAAAGATCACAGGAAAATAACATATTTTGTCCTTTTTCTTAATTTTACAGGAGAGCATTTTAAAAATCCACAATTAGCATTACGCATACCTGAACTTCATATAAAGATTTACTTGTAGTAGACAGACTATACATATTCTCTTCATGTATAATACATCATGTTCGGTCGCATGTAGCAAATACTTTGCATTACTAAGGAAAATAATTTTAAGGAGCTCGAGTGTCAAGTTCTACTGCACCTACGATATTCACTGAACGTTGCTTTGTCGCTATTATTTCCTGATATGATTGCAGCATTACTTCAAAAATAGATGTCAAGTTCATAACTACGGGATTGCATTGTAACGTGTAGCTTCTCAGGGCTTCTAAAGGGATGACAGTCTTCTTTTGCTTAGCTTTCAAGGGTTCTTGGGTCATCGATGGAGGAAACATGGAAAGGAAGGACCAACCTGCAGGCAACATATCAATGCCACTGTTCCATCCAGCGTAGGTGTCGTGCGTGCTATTGGCATATAGGGAATTTCCAGCAGGAGGTCTGTTAAGCTGATGATGAGTAATAAAGCAAAGGAGGACTAGGGATATAATCTTTTATTTGGTCGTGGAGTTCTTTCGAACTGCCAAAACTGCAGAAGCACTACCATGAATTTCAAACTTACTTCAAATAATAAACAACCATAGACAAGAATTCGATGGTCCAATATATCATTCCGGGAAACATAAATTATAGTGACCAATTAAATATAATCAATAATAACAGTATAAATATTAATTCCGTCGCTATGAAACTTGAAGATTAACAATATCTTATATATTAAATCATTTTAGTAAATAAATAAATTCATTAACACCATTATAATTAGTATTTATCCCCTTCACTAAAATAATAAAAACTGTGCTGCCATCTATGGAGCATTAATTATACTTCTTTCCTATACATAATAGTTATTCGTATTTAAATGAATAATTTAATAATAAAAAATAGTTAATTAATAAAATGAAGAATAATTAATACTTAATGATAATAATGAGCTATGCGTCAAACGTATGGAAAGTAAAATCTTTCATAGGTGGACAGTGATTATGATGGGACTTAACAATTTTACTTTAATTGATTGTTAAGTATAAATTTCAAATCAAAATCAGTTTCTCAAAGACCAAACTCAACGAAAACACTTTAATGTAACTGTGTTTAGTTTTGAATAGAGGAACCGTTGCCAACACGCATACTATAATAATAATGTCAATGCTTTCAATGTTAACAACGAACTTGGTTCGTAGTACTTTGTGGCACCCAGGAAACAAGGACCATGCGAGTAATCTTGCATATTTTGCTGTAATATGTCCTGTAAAGCTTACGCTTGAGGTTTTAAGTGCAATGCAAATGTGTCAAATTGTAAGTTCTTTTTAATGACTATTTAGTTATAGACTCGAATGACGGACTCGTGATTTAGTAAAATGACAAAGTATAATGTTAAGTGTAGTACATTTTATTTTCTCTTCAGGTAGACGAATGTTATCGTAACGTTTATGATAGTACAAAAATGGTTTTCTAAATACAGTATGTAGTCAGTCTTCATATACGTCTACACATATTTATCATCTGTGTGTCAAAATTTTTCTCCCATAGTGGAAAGAGTCTTGTGGCTATGACGTCACATTCTCCACTCCGTTCGTTGTATATTCTCCTTTTTCCATGTTCCACTTTGTCTCCTCTTTGTGTAACAACAATTTACCTCCTGACACATTGTAGAACACAGCATGTATATCAGCTCTTTGCAAATATTACGGTATAAAATATGTAACGCTCTTGGATGATCCTATTTCGTATTACCACTGTTTAAGATTGGACATTTCAATTACACTAACCCAATCAAATTGTTAACTAGGTAGTCTCAGTTTGCAACAGGATTATACATTTGCATTACATGTTTATTTTAAACTTAAAGAAAAGTTAATTTTATACGAAGTGGTTTCAAAGTTATTTTTACTATCTGGGTACAAATATGTATGATCAGTACATTTTTTTATATATATATAAGTTGATACAAGATTGTATTTCTGAGTGTCACATTTAATGCTAAATAGTTTTGTTACATGCAATTAAAAATGAAGTGTTAAGGTTCTTTTTAAAGTGACACAGCAGTCAAAAGTAAATTTGAATTTTCTAAGTGCAATCTTTTTTCTTGCAGGTAAGAGAAAGCAGTTCACATGGTTCCTATTGGAATAGAAATTTGCTGACTAAGGTAAAAGCCTACCTTAATTATTCTTTTGTGAGACTTTATTCTTCAGTTTACTATTTCTACAGCTTCTCTTAGGCTTCGTATTTCGTATTGTTTTCGTGTCTGTATCTGCTTTATCTTCATCCATGGAGAGAATACATTTTATTTATTTTACAACTTATTGGTTGATCAGATATCTGTTACTGATTTCGGTCATAAATTTGAGGGTCTCTCAGAGAGCATTTTTTTGCCACAAACAGGTGAAAAAATTAGTGTCCAAAGCCTTATTCTGGGCATCATCACGACATTCACCTCACGAAACTGACAATATTCCTGGAGAAACTTAGAATTCCTGTCAGTAGAGCTTGAATCTATGCAGTGCTGCCCGAAAATCCGTTACATCAGCCACTAGACTACGCTGATGGAGTAAATTTATATGGTTTATAATGTATCGGCAGATGGTGCTAAATAACATTAGATAATTTATAGTCGAACACCATGGTAGAAGGAGATGAAAATAAGACAAACCTGGGTAATTTCGTGATATGGTCAGTCTCGTGATATTTATTCACCCGCTTAGCGAGCCGGCTAGTGGAAAGCTAATGAGATACTGTACGAACTTTTACCCGAAAACACCCCACCTAAAAGAGGAACACTTAAGTGAAAATAATACGAAATTAAACTTATTATTCAGAGCTAGCGTTGTGGTGAGTCCACACTAGGCTAAACTTTCGTGCAGAAACATGTTGACATGAGCTGTCTTATGGACTCCACAACCCTTGATGACAAGACAAGTAGAATACGCATAAAGTGTTTGAGAGTCTCATTTACAATAGGATAATTAATCATGTGCGAAGTGCAATATCGCCATTTCAGCATGGTATTTTGACTAAAAGGTCAACTGAATCAAATCTGGCTGTAATTACTGACTACATAGCATTAGGTTTAGACAACGGTTCACAAATTGATGTTATCTACACTGACCTGGCCAAGGCATTTGATACCGTAGATCATGATATCATGTTACGTAAGCTCAGTTACTTTAACTTTACTGAACCCTCGCTAACTTTCATTGCCTCATACTTAAGAAATCGTAAACAGTTTGCTCTTTATTTGTACAAAGAGTTTATTTCAAACAATATGAAGTTCGATCAGGTATTCCCCAAGGATCAAATTTAGGACCTCTTCTATTTCTTATATTCATTAATGACTTACCACATTGTATTATGAACTCTAAAAACTTCTATTTGCTGATGACCTAAAACTATATTTGGAAATATCCTCCATTGAAGACTGTAATAAACTTCAGTGTGACTTAATCAATGTTGCTAAGTGGTGTGTTAAAAATATTCTTGTTATTAATGTTAATAAATGCAAGACTGTCTCTTTCACAAAGCTTAAAAATGAATATAACTACGCATACGCAATTAACGGTGTTCAGGTAAACAGTACCAATTCAGTTAAAGCTCTGGGTGTAATCTTTGATTCTCATCTAACATTTAATACGCATATTGTGGCCATGAGAAATGAAGCCTACAGAAACTTAGGATTAATTGTCAGATTAGGAAAGGGTTTTAATAATCCGCAGGTTCTCAAATTACTGTATTTTAATTATGTTAGATCTAAATTGGAATACGCATCTGTACTATGAAATCCACAATGCAGTAAATATTCTAGGACCATTGAGGTAATTCAATCACATATTTTTAGATTCTTAGCGTACAAACAAACAGGTTTTTAACCAAAATTTCATTCATTGTCGCTAATGGCTGTCAACTTCGATCTTCTGACCTTGGAGAAAAGAAGAATTATTAATGCTATTGTATTTCTTTCTAAAATATTTAATAATGAAGTTGATTGTACAGACTTAACCGCAGCTTTTTGCATAAAGGTTCCCTCACTTAGAACTCGCATGCGAAACAAAGAGTATTTCTTCTGTCACAAGGCCAGAACAAGTTAAAGTCTCCCATATGGCGAACTTGTACTGCTTATAATAAGTATTTGGAAACAGATAACGAAATAGATTTCACGAAGTTATACGCTCTAGACTGATTCAATATATGTCAATATCCTAACTGAAACTTTATTTTGTGGTAACTAAATCATGTTTTGTTCTGCTTTATGCAACGGGAAAATTATTATTATTATTTTGTTAATTTTATCTTGAGGAAATTATGTTAATTTCTTTGTCTGTGTGCTTGGGTTTGTAAAGGTTTTTTGTTATGTGTACAACTTCAATTATTTCATTATGCAATGGAAGATTTTAATTAGGCATTAGTCTGTTCTTTTCCAAATAAATAAATAAATAAAATCATTAGTTAATGGACAAATGATTGTAAGTGTTGGCACAATGCACTGTAATAGGTTATCACCATTAATTACTCGTTTTAATTTACATACCTCTTTAACAGTAGCACTCACCGCTAGTGTCATGTCAAACTCGATTGTGTCTCCGAGCTACTCGTCAAGATTACGACCTCGCCGACAGTCAATATTCTTCAGTGTTTTGATATTTTTTTTACTAGATGTGCGAATGAAGGTCGATATAAATCTGAAACAAGTATGGCTTGTTTTTCTTTGTAAATTATATCCATCCCATCCCATGTCATTATGTACTGGATGATCCTAGTTCTGAATCCATGTTTGTTTCCCAATAATATCATACTTTCATTTGTTCTCGGTTTCTACTGTTTGCAGACGCAGTTGGTTAGTAATTCCAACCTCAATCACAATTATTGCACTCTATTTCTTGTCATGGAGGATGTCCGGATTATTTTTCCGGCATCTTTATATTTCTTCTAACTGTTGTATTTGTAATCCCACTAAATATATTTCATTAAATAACCATTAAGATGTAATTGATCCCACATCAGCAACAATATTTGCCCCAGAGCGGCAGATTGCACATGGCTGCTCTAAAAAAATGCATAAAATATCGAAATGTATACTGCGCATGCGTTTGCGCAAACGTAGTAAATAGTTTATCAGTCGTCACGCACGCCAAATGACGTCATTAAAACGCTACTTTCGAAGCGTCAGCTTAGATGAAGAAAATAATATAAATCGGATGGGCATCGTAAATTACAGAGGACCTTGGATCAGGGATTCCGCTAGGATTTTCAGTTTGGGGTTATAAAGTCAAAATTGGAAGGGTGTACGAGGAGTTTTGCACGGTTTCTATCGATTTTTGACTCTCGAGGATTTAGGGGGAGAGTGACACCTTTCACAGGGGAAGGGGCTAGCAGAATCACTGCCCTGGATACATCCAACTTCACAGAAGTGCATGTAATATAAAATTTCCATGGAGAATGAGTTTGTGGGGGCGTTACCAGATTGAAAACGGTCAAATAAATGGAAACTGAAATTTGAAGTCGAGTTTTTGTCTTCTTGTTTTCGTTTGAGGCACTAGTTTGCATCAGACGGATACAATTATATTTGAAGAGAAATATTTTTATTAGCACTAAAAAAAATGTTTGTGTGTGTAATTGAAGTACATTGTAGCACGATTTCAAGTACTAACGAATTCAAAATGCAACAAAGAGAGAGAGAGAGAGAAATATACAGGAACGACAATTTATGAGCTCAAGCATGCATAAATGCGTCATAACTTTATTTAACTTCTGCGTGCATACTTTTGCATTTTATCCCTCGTTTACCTATGTTTCCTTTCTTCCCGTCTCCTTTAATAACGCTCAAGATGAATACAGGTAAATGCCAACTTAATGTTTGGAAACCGCAGGAATGCAACCGTCATTTCTTTGGGAAGCCCTTTTGTCGTCAGTCAGTTGAAAATCAACAAAAACCCACACGAAGTTTTGCAAAGTTCAAACTTGTTACCTAGCAACGATGTCGAGCATAATTACTGTACACGAGTTACTTTTAAACGTAACACAAAATGAAAACAAAAAAAGGTGGGGAGCAAAAGCAATGCCCTAAGCTATGCAAGTATATTAGTCTCCAAAGTCTAATGAAACAAAATGTGACATAAAAGTATTGGAAAGAGTACTGACATTTTCGTATGAAGCAAAAGATTAAAATAATGCATGTAATATTTTTGCTCTGTCTTGTTAAGCAGCTATTTTTAAAGCTTTTGTTTTGTTTTCGTTTTTTATCTGGTTCATTAAATTCGACCGGGAGCCTCATGAGAAATTTTTTGCCGGTTGTTTACCCACGCGTCGCCCCATACATTTCTTGCGTATTCTCGTCGTAATCAGTAACTGTAAGGAACAAACTTTTATTACTTTATACAGTAATGACACACTTTTGTGTTATTTATAACATAATAAACATGTTGTTGCTGTTAGTAATACAGTAACTTGCTGTTACTGTTCAAATAAAAGTTTATCCGTTACTTCTACTGACAACGGACGGGTTTATAGGAGAAATACACCACGCAACAGTGTTCGATTTGTTATAAATTACGAAGGGGGAGGGGGATACTAAAACTAGTGGTTGCTGTAAGTTTCAACATACTGCCTGTATGGGTAGAAATACAAAGATGTTATCCCTGTTTGGGATGATATTCGAAATCAACAACTGGGGATAAAATCCTCACGCACCAGAGAAAATTCCTCGGTAAATCGAACACTGCCATGCAAAAGTGTGGCTATTTTGCTTGTGTATTATCTGAATATTGGTGGCATTCATTTGGACTTAAGATTATTCTTAGACGAAGGCATGAAGTTTAAGTGCAGGGATTCTGCCAGATCATCCAATAGGGGGTATCACCCCCAAATTCTCTATCACACATTTCTACTCTAAAATTTGTAGGGTTAAAAATCTATAGAAACCTTGCATAACTCTACTTACACTTTTCCAGTTATGACTTTACATCTCCCAAAATGGAAAGCCTGGAAGAATCCCTGTTTAAACCTCTTGTACAACTTGTTGACATTTAGTATTATTGTTTCAAGTAATGGCGCCCATAACATTTTTGAGTGAAGTGCCACTCCTTCCTTACTCTAGCAGGAATAATGAAGGAAATAGAAGAAGCAAATATTTGGTCTTAATGAAGTGAGATAAAGATGACCACCAATTCAAAGAAAAGGAAGGCATCATCGGTTTCAGGGATTAAATTGAATTCAAACTGATTTTCGATTATGGACTGAAGTGGTCTGAGGCCTTCAGAGGTTAGAGAAATGATGCCCTTGCCTCGGTGACTACTGACTACCCACGCAAGTACAGGAATGGGAAAA
>JAGDQP010037708.1:0-18491 GCA_022664845.1 Lepisma saccharinum
GGGTAAGGACGTCAAGTCTGACTGGATAGAGGAAAACTAAAAATAGAGCTTTTTACTTACTCTATGGCTTACGAAACTCGCAAGTTCATTGCCGCAGTAACAACACAAACACCCACTTCTCGAAGATCCCTCCTAACATCGTCTCAGTCTTCCCAACGGTATCTTTCCCTTTGGTTTACAAACCCCATTGGAATATCATCTTTGTTTTCCCTCCATCCGAGCTACCTGGCCTGCCCATCTTAGTCGTCGCGATTTAATTATTCTTACAATATCGGGTGAGTTGTACAGTCTGTGGATCTTTTCATTATACAGTCTCATCCATTCCCCAGTCATCTCATCCCGTTTCTTCCCGTATATCTTTCTCAAGACTTTATTTTCAAACACTCCTATTAATGTTCATCTGCTACAGTCGTACTCCTATTTTCGCAATCGCAAAGTATTACCGGCAGAATAATCATTTTGTGTATTTTCAATTTCAACATTCTTGATATTAATCACGAGGTTAGGAGTTTCTGGATTAAATAGAAACATGTGTTGCCCCATGCTCAGCGACTTTTTATGTCTTCGGTTACCTCGGTTTTGCTTATTAAGCTCCCAAGTATTTAAATTTGTTTACTTTCTCTATGTTCTCATTCTTAATTCTTACGTATCTATTTCCTTCAGCCTCAGTGTTTCGGCTTGTTATCATGTATTTTGTTTTCTCTACGTTTACCTGTAAACCTATCTCGTCCCAAGCTTCTACTAAGACATGGGTGTTACCTTGTAGTGCTTCTACATCGTCGCCTATTAAATCTACATCATACGCGTATACGAACACTTGATTTAAGCCATTCAGTTTTGGCCCCTTTTTGTCCTCTCATTTTCTTAATCGCACATTCTAACACAAAGTTAAACAGCAATAGTGACAATGCATAACTTTGTTTCAATCCGTTGTAAATCTCAGAGCTATCTCACATATTATTACCTACCCGTAATCAGTTTATTGGGTCACTGAGACACATCCTCACTAGTTGAACAAGTTTTCTCGTAATTCCAAATTGTACCATAATATTGTATAGTTTTTCCCATTTGATAGAGTAATATTTCCTTTTTTTAAAAAAAATCAATGAATAACTGGTGAACAGTCCCATTATATTTCCGTTTCTTCTCTAAGATTTGTCTCAAGACGAAAATCTGATCCACATTGGTGATTTTCAATTATTTTATCTACGTATACGATTAGGCGAGTTAACAGAATATTACTCAGTACTTTGTAACATGTTGAGAGAAATGATATTCCGCAGTAATAATTATTATAGTCCGATTTATCGCTGTTTTATAGACCTGGACTATTATTGAGGTTTTCCATTCCTTTGGAAGCTCCTCTTTTCTCCATATAGTACTTATCAAATTATACATTTTCTTGATTAGTGTCGTTCCTCCTGCTTTAATTAATTCGGTTGAAATATTGTTTATTCCTGGAGATTTGAAATTTCTCCGCCACGGAATATTTGCAGTACCCACCACATCTGATCAGGGGAGGCGTTTAGTGAGAGACCAGTATCTCCAACCCGGAAAAAAATAGATGTTAGGGCTTAAAATTTCAAATAAATTCTCCTGAAAATTTTCAGAAAGACGATTTAGTATGATCTTTCTGCGGTCCCTTTAAATATGAGGTTGTGATTTTAGGCAGTTAAAAGATGGAAAAGAAATATTGCAAATGGAATAGGCTTTTATGTGAAACTACAAATTAGCGCTGAAAGAAGAACAGGAAACTGGATTTCGGTCCTAAAGGAAACTGTGAAATGTTGGCTGGCTACTAAAATACAGCTAGAAAGTACTGAGGAAAGTAGGTGAGAAACAGGGTTGGAATTGATTATCAAAACTATGGAGTACACTGGTTCCCTTATATTTAGAACTAAGGTATGGAAAGATATTCCAGATATTTGGGCCTATTGAGAGCCAAGTGTGGCGTGTATTTGTTTTCTGATGTCTTATACAAAGTTAGAAATAGTTATGTTTAACGAACTTAAGGATTGATTATCACTCTTTTTGTCATTACTTGATATTATGTATGACGCAAAGATAATGCAAATATTTTCTACGAGATATTGTGATAAACTAACGGTTGTTGAAGACAGGTATAATACAGAGACCGCTGGAGAAGGAGAAACCTGGCAATGTTGAAAAGCTATACAATAGGAAATACACATCAAAGTAAAATTTAATTAATACATTGATATTTGACATTTTCAAAGATGTTGGTGATTGCGTTTTAAAAATTAAACTCAGTAAATGAAAATTGAAATATCATACACATTTCTGCAGTCTTGTCTTGAAATTTGCTACTGGTTTCATGTTCTTTGGTATTGCCTCTTTTTTTGCGAATACCTTACTTGAATTTTTCAGTTAAATCTAGTCTTTGAAAATACATTCTTTAATCACAGATAACACAGAGGCCTAGTAGTCCAGAAAAAAATCACCATTCGTAAAAATTTAGTAAAAGTCCCATTCTTAAAATAACGCATCAGAAAAAAACATTGTCGGACCATGGCTCTCGCTGTGTGCACACTAGAGCTATCTTGTTTGAACTTTGAATCAAAGTTTGCAAGGTTTACTACACGAAGTGAGCCCTGCCAAACGTTGCTAGTTTCGGACTTAAAAAAAATCCTTTGACAATATTATCCGAATCTGTGAGTGTACATTTAAGTAATCTCTTAAAGGTGAAGATGTTGCAAGTATAACAAATCAAAACAATGTTTCGGAGAGAAAGGTAATTCTGTTGTTTTCACTTACAATGATCATGTTTGTTAGTATGTCAACGAATACAGATTTTGTGATCGAGACTTAAGTATTAAGAAGTAAGTTTATTAAGTTGAGTTATGTGTGAAACAACTATTCTGTCGAATAAAGTCCAAAGTTGTTGAACAAATGACACTAGATCGCTGAACTGTAAGGTACCGAAAAGTTAGAAAGATCAAATCTCTCTTTTAATTGTCATTCAAATGAATTACTTCTATGTAACGTCTGTCTTATATACTTCGTTCGGTTTCTTCTATGTACCTCTCAGTTCCTTTCGCATTAGGACATAACATTACCCGATAGGAATCTGTTTCAGATAGTCGAAATGTCACAACGGCATTATATATAGGAATGGACTTTAGATACTTCCTTGAATTCTTGAACAGATACTATTTCGTCAGACTATTATATGCAAACCTACAAATACAGAAAACAACTTTATCTTTTTTCGGCAGTGGCACAGTCGAATTTGGGTGTAGATGATGAATGCAATGTTTGGCTTACAAACACTGCATGTGCATTGGCATAAAATAGAAAGTTATCTCGAACAATTCGACCACCACACGTGATAAGGTATGAACGGGAAATAAGTAGGTTGATTGCTATCATTAAGAAAGTAGCATTTAATGTTCTAAATGATTATTTTTCTCCTGCTGTCCTCACTGAGAAGTCGTACTCTGAAATTAAGGGTGAAGTAGTGTAAAATTTTGAACCCCACTATTAATAGAGAAATAGTCGGGAGATATAAATTTAATTTTATTGAATAAATAGAGCTACGGTCCGTACAGCATTACCTTCGAGAGTTGAAGTGATAGATGCTCAGATGTGATTATGTTATGCTAAGAGACCAATTTATTCTTGGCATAAAGGATGATGCCACGTAAAAGAAGCTTTTATCATAACATAAATTGAAGTTTGGTAAGGCTGTAGAAATAGATTATTTACTGAAACAGGTAAACATAGAAAGTAGTTTCTCTTAATATGCCACCTGAACAGTTTTATAATGTAAAAAAGTATTTCCTGAGATAGGAAATTCCTGTTTTCCAAAGTACAACATAATCTTGCCAACCCTTATCGAGGACAAAAACCCTGTTCTCGATGAGCTCGTCTACACCAAAGAGGTAAATGTAAAGCATGCAACGCCACTTGCTTTTCTTGTCATCATCTGGAACAGCTGAAATTATGTTGTTTAACATTTTTGCTGCGGCTTATTTCAGTAGTCCGTTTGATAGAAAACTGCATTTATTGGATAACTAAGAAAAAAATGTTGACTTTCATAAAATTACATGTAGCTCCTACCGTAATTGCTGCAGACGTACGATTCAAACGAGTCGAAAGCGTTATCTGCTACTAATAGTGAAAATAAACAGAAAAGGAAAATATTCTATCGAACAGGTTAGAGAAGAACTTAATTCTGATTCAGAATTTGTAGAAGCCATTGATGTGGAGACTCTAGACTCGTTTATAAGTGAAAAAATGAAAGCAAACGAGTTCTACGGAACCTGCGACTAATCTAGATAATGATTTGTGTAGGGGTAATGATTAACGTGATGTAAAGAGTTATGATAACACTATAATATAACAAAAGGAAATGTGTTAATTGAAGAAACAACAATTAGAAAATTCCAAACAGACGTCAAGTGGAACATTCTCTTTGTACTTCGCAATCGTCTATTAAAAAGAACAGTGGACGAAAGATCATAGTAGCTAACTAGGATTGAGTAGTCGAATCCAAAACAGAGTATCGTCAGTTAATGTACGGAAAGAGAATAAAAGTGAAGTTCAATTGAAATCCGTCCACAAATGATTAAGAAAATAGCGTTTTATTAAGAGTGCTTTTACGCATCTCTCTGGTATTAGAGAAGTGTAAACAACAAATTTTATAAAAACGAAGATATCGGAAAATTTATATACGATAATGTCAGGTGTTAGAGAAATGATGTGGTCGTATTGTTATAGAAATAAGGCGCAAACTTATAATGTAGGTTAATTTAATTTGGGAGCTTCATTTTGAGTAACGAAAACATATTTTTTTGCAGCTTTTAATAAAAAAATTGTATTCTAACGCTACAAGAGACGAGTGTAAAGGAGTTTACTATTTAAAATTATACTTTTGTGAATAAATTTAATCGGAACCTCAAAAAAGTTGTAGGATTATTATATAGGAATGAATTAAATGTGAATTAATTCATCAAACATCTCTCAGGGTGAATAATAATTGGTATATTAAATGATGTTATAATGTTTATATATGTACCGAGTCGAAATAATAAAAGAAATAGAAGACTTTTTTTTTAGAACGCTGTACCAATTACAAAGATACAAACACTATAATGTTATTTACGGAAGAGATGTAAGCAGTACTGTATATTTAGAGATCAGTGCGTCCTCCAATATTTGTTGTAGAATGTTACAGTTTATTATGCAGTAATTTAATCATGATAGATACTTGTCATTTTGGGAAACTACACTACTTTAGCCCTACCTGTTTCTACACAAGGGAGCCTATATCTTATTTACTTCAATACGAACTTAAAAGGTAATATTAGTGACGTCTATATTCAAAGTTTGCATTATCACTCTACGGACCACTTTGCATTACTGTAGTTTGAATTATTATCGAAAACATGATGATTACAAGTACATAATATAGTGTAACAAAATGCGCGGGCAAGCAAAGGACATTATGAATCCATTATAATTTTGTAGTTTCACGCAAAACAAAAACTACAGTACGAAACAAAATACGTGAATTATTATCATAAACTGTAGCGTGAGAAAATACTTCATAATTATCATTTACTAGATGAAGTTACGAAATGGAGCAAATAACAATTTTCCTGAATTTTAAAAGTTCCAGACTCTGCTATTGAAATTACGTTTTCCAAAAGACATAAATTTTGGTTAGAGCTAAGAGTAATTGCCCCAATTAGATGTGGAGAGGGGGAAAAAATATTACTTCCTTTGTTGATAGAGAACGATTATTTTATCATGTCACATGTTGTAGAACATAAACAATGCTTTTCTAAATACATAGGTGGGATTCAAAGAAATTTCTGCTCTGCTACTCTTATCAGTAGAAAACTTTTAATGGAGATGAACGTAAAGAACTGACTAAACCATTTGCAAGAGATAAATTAAAAGCAGCGTTATAATCCGTTAACAAAAACTTTCAAGTGGCTCCTATAGTTTTAATATTGAATGGGAGCTAAAATTCCAAAATTTATTATTGTCAGAACTAGTCGTGGTTTTTAATGAGTTATGGAATAAGAAGAATTAACCTTATTCAATAACGGAATAGATGGGAATTTTACTCCCCCAAATACAGTAATTAGTTCCAGACAAAAAGCTTAACGAAATGTATAGTTAGTAGGCACTAGTGGTATAAATGAATTCTTCTCAAGTTGGTGTGCCTTTTTACTACATTCTGTTGCAAGTAATGAAAACGATTCAGTTACAATGTATGGTTAGATAAGTTATACTACACTGGTGTCCAAAATTAGAGCATAATGAGAGTTTGTGTGGTCAATACACATAGTCGTGAACGGTCTCAGTCATCACAACAGTGTAAACCAAACAACTTCCAAATAAAAGTTACAAATATTTACCGTGATTTGGGTGCATATAAAGCTTCCTTGAACCAAATTTCACATTTTTTTTATGAGGGTTCATCTGAGATATTTACGCCCAATATCCGACACCCGAAAAAGAGCTGTATTGAACCCCCGTAGAAGTGTGTGTTTCGTTACATGGGTATGGGAGTGAAAAACACCATCCACCATGCTGAAAACATGGTCACCCCGGTTGAAATAATAACGTCTTTTCAACAGTCGTTCTGATATTCTCAGACATGTAGGAAGCCATGTACAAAAAATAAGATATTTCTAAAATAGTGATGTAACCAGTGTTGGATAATTTGACGTGGAATGACCTACCCTATTATATCTTGTAAACATATTTTATATCACATTGAAGACCAATTTTAAGGCTAAAATTCCCTTCGAAAAATCACAATGTGGTTCTTTGTGCAGACTATAATATATTTTAAATTGAAAAAAGAACGCATATCTCAACAATTATATTATAATAGTCTAATGTTAAGGATTTATCTATATATCAAATGAAAAACAAAATAAGTTACAGCTTATAATTAAGCAATATATTGAATAGTTCAGTTTACACATAAAGATATTTAGATCTTTCTTGAGAAAATGATTTAATAAGGATTTTATTCAACGGAGAGCAAGTTTGTTGTTTAGCTTAGAGGCTGGGGATCACTTTAAGTTGTAGTGAATAAATTTCGTTTCGTTAAGATAATCTAAGATTTTTGTTGAAGTTATAATAATCAAATAATTTGATAAGTTGGTAGATCATTGGCCTTGTACTCGGAAGGTCACCCGTTCGCGCCCATCACTTGTGACTAGAGACAGGATAAGCACCCACGGCTGAGCCATTCTCGCGCATGCGCATTACTTCTTAATGGTAAATATTACTTCCAACCATGTACTTCCAGTTGCCAATTTATCGTATTGGTAGCATGTTGGAAAGCTAATCCAAAGAACACGGATTCGAACCCTGGTGTAGTTTTTCAGTTTCTTTTTTCTTAATGAAAATAACTTATATATATATATACGCATTAGGAAATTTAATAAAATTAGTGAACAAACACATGCAGAGATTAGGTAAGTCAGGTTTGTTATTTTTTTTACTGCACACACGAGTAACTCGTGTTTTCACAATGTGCTGTTCCTGTTGCTAGTCACAAGTTCACCCATCCTTACTCAAGTTCTCACTGGCTCCGTCGCTTGTACCAGCTAAATGCTAGGCACTATTTGAAAAAGGCCAGGGTCGTTTTCTTCCGAAACGCAGCCCCATTGTTTGCTATCCTATATAAAATGACATCTGATTTTTATTTGGACTGTATTAAATAAACAAATAAATTGAATTTCTGGTACTAAAAATAATTCATATAAACGTCGTATCCCCGAAGTAAATTGAAATGTAAATTTAGAATAAAATCTAATTCCCCTACAAATAGCAAAAAACGAATTATTTACATTCTTTCTTACCTTTTGGATCGAAACATTCTGTGGCGAAGTAGCCAAATATTTATCCGCAATGTATCACGAACTGCAAATTCTAAATAAACAAATATATATTGAATAATCTGACGTGCAAACAATGAGTGGCCAACCTCGTTTCTTTTTTATTTTCTTTCTTTTTTTTTTTTTGTTCTTTTGTATCCTATACTCTAAGCTCATTTGTTTGAATCAGAAAATGTAAACATAGTTTTTTTCTATACTGATCGACTATTCTGTCGCCTGGAGGAATCGTTCTTTGTATTTCATCGTGGATGACGAGAGCGGAGGAAGTTTTAAAGATTTTCTTTCGTTTTTTGTACGAATTTCAACTCTGCCCATAACAATTAAGGTGAAACCATGTAGAAGTTTCATTTTCTTAAAATTTTCGATATCTTTTCATTCCACCAATCATTTGCTCTACATTTTTGACACGGTTTTCCTTAGGGGCTTCTTTTCATATATATTTTATGAAAGGGATTTGCAAAAATATTTTACTCACTAATCAATACTTATTTTTTTATGTTTCCCTTACATATGCATTTCAATAAACCGATAACCCACCTTCAAACTTTCTCTTTTACCTGGTAACAGTCACCTTGCTTTTTTCTAAGCTATGATAGGTACAAAACTATTTGTGGTATCGGAAACAATTTGCTACTGCAGGCAATAAAAGTTTCTTCTTGTGTTATCTAACTCATGGTGTACCTGAAGGGAGTAGTAATCTTGATCCTTTTATATTCTGTATTTGTATAAATGATCTCTTCCTCGTGCTGTCGCGTTACCGAATTTGAGTATCGTGTCTTCTACGACTATTATGGATCTTTCAAGTAGAAGGAAGTTGTTATTTAAAGAAGACTGTGTAGTTAATTCAGGCAAATCAAAGTGTGTGTATATATCATCCAAATCACTTGATCAGTAATTACCAAATAATTATTGTATTTCTCGCAAATAACCTAAAACGCCCAAATAAGCGATTTGAAAAATTGATGCTGAAGATTATAGGTCCTGGTCAAAACGAACCGATTATAGTTTGTCATTGGCTTACATCGTTATGAAAATGACGTTTAAACCTACTGTTTAAAATGAGGCCAGCCAGAACCACTTGTGTTCTTACCGGATATGGCATTGGGACTCTTGATAAAAGGCAGTAAGCGTTACCACTCATTCTCAGTAAATACTTTGAAGGACTATAAAATAAATCTTATCCATAAAAAATAATAATTTCCGGTGCTTGTAATGAAATACTGTAAAGTAGATGAACAAGAATTTGTGAAATCCCAATGGCCGACAATCCTGACTGAGGTTTTCCCAGGGTTTTTCCTCAGTCATACCAAGCAAATACCTAGATGGTACCTTCAACTTAGTCGATACCTTCTCACATTCTTTCCCCTTCCCTACCCGTCCTGAGACTCCAATATTAGAGACCATGAATCAAATTCAAGGAACAAAGAACATTGGTAAAAAAAATAATTAGAAACTTGAAAAAAACTACCCTAGTCGATTTGGACAAAGGTGGTACATAATTATGGTAAATTTGTTTTCAATAATGTTGCAGTTTCTCTCATGGGGTGCCCAATCATCAATTTTCATAAATAGCAATTCAGACCAAGTGATACACTATTTTAAATGTATTGATTATATCTGTTCAAAAATATTCATATTTCGGACTTTTAGTGAATACGTGTAATAAATAGTGCTTAGGGCTGTTACTCGCAAGTTCATCGTAGTAGTAGCAAACGTTCATCATTGGATTCTATTCTGGCCAAGGTCAAGCTAATTTTCATCAGGAACACCTACGCCTCGAAGATCCTTTTTAATATTTTCCTCCCAACAATGTCTCGATCTTTCCATGTCTTTTTGCAAGAACAATGGAATGGAATTTTCATTTTATCCATCATTCTGACCTGCTTCTTTTAGGAGCCGTTATGTTATTGTTCGTATGAAATCAGGTGAATCTTATAACTCCTGGTTAATTTTATTCGGATTGGCTAGATCTCTCCACGTTTATACGATCATCCCTTGCCTCGGCTGGTATCCTTTTCTTAAGTTTCTAGTTTTTACGGATCCCTTATGTTATTTGCCCTACCATTTTCCTATCCCCTGAGGTTTCTGCGTCAAATAATTTCACCTTCTGTTCCTAAACTTGCTTGAGACGTTTCGTTTAATGTTACTGTAGTGATTTACCTTTGTGTCGGTTTTATTACTTAGCCTTCGCTGCCTTGCCTGTTTTCCTTTCTCGTGAAAGCTAAGTCATTCTTTATCAAACCAAAGTTTTTCTCGTGTTCCATTGTACGTACAGGTATTTTCGCTGCACCCTTCACTGTGACAAAAATTGCCTTCAATATCTTGTTCACATCAATTGCTTCTTTATTATCATCTTAACATAATTATCTTTATTATTACTCGAGTCTATTAAGATTTTTTACCTATTTGAGATTTTGAGTTGTTAAACTGCTTGTGCCCTCGGTTCGAATTTCAGTTGGCTTGATCCTTTGCTTTCCCTGTTCGCGATGGAGAACTTTTGCCTCCCTTTTGTAAACACTAACTGATGGTCGGTGTCACTCCTCTGTAGTAGTCTAGTAAAATTATGGCCTATTTGGCCATCTGAGGAACTAATTACAAGAGAAATGAAACGAATTCTTTCTACAGCAAAAACTGTGAGGAAATTGATTCTAAAGTCTAAAGTGTCTATCGCTCTCCGACCTGTAGGTTCGCCGCCATCTCGAAAAAAATGGCGCCCAAAACGGACCCTTAAAGTTAAAATAAATGATAACTTGGAAGCAGTGCATTATACATAAAACGTAAAGGTAATCAAAATGAGAGGGCATAACATTTCCTAAAGGATGGAGTTTGTTTCATAGCTTTACCATAATTATCTATGAAATTAGAAATCTTTAATTATTTATTTTAATTTTTGAAGTTCACAAAATAACATGTTTTGATTTTATAGCTCATAATTTTGTCTTGAAAATGTTTTTTGTTTCGTGTTTATAACCTTAGTGGTTCCGGAGATATGTGACTAAAACTATATATATGTGATCAGTTAGAGGATGCTGTTATTACCACAATAACTCATATAAACAAAATCGGATATTTAAGAAGAAATCGGAACATATTCTTAGAGATTATCGTGAGACAGCTAAATGTCAAAATTCAGAAGGAAACAAAAGGGACTTTGTCCTTGCTGTAGCGCAACTGATAAGAGAAGGCATAAAGCAAATGGAAGTGGTAGCTGATGAGGTTTGTTTTATGTTGAAGATATCGTGCAAAGTACAGTCAACGTCTCACATCTTCCTTATATTTTACATGCATTTTTATGGTTTTCGTAACTGTCAAGAATGAAACATAAAAGTCATCTGTTAGGCGTACTATAGTACAAGCTGTGCGCCCAAGATTAACGCTGGCCATTTACATTAGTTCATTTACATACTGGTTCCAGATTTTAGTTGATACACCACATAACATCAGATTTTAGTTAATACTTCCTCACCCTTTTTTGGTATATAGAGAGATGGTTTTATTTCTGTCACTATTAGTTCCTCAGACAACATTAATGTTACCCGTACAAGACTATAATCTGTAACACTCATTCTGTTGGAATGTCTTCGTCTATCTACTAATATGTGATCGATTTGGTTTAGTATTTTCCCATTCGTAGATTTAGTGTTACCATACATCCGTACTTTGTACGGATAGTCCGTATTTTAGAGGCTGTGTCCGTGTCCATACCGTACTTTACAAAAATTAATTAAGTAAATGTCCATACTTTTCATTTCAGTTCCTGACTGTTCATTTGCAAATCCGTATCACACATTCACACCATTAAAGAATTTGGCCTTGCTCACAAAGCAAATTTTTCTACAGCATTAAACAGTAGTATCGCCTAGGATTTGTTATTGGCTAGCAATATTCCTACAGTGTTTGTTATCACCTAACAATATTTCAGAAATACAAATATATTGAAACACAATGACCAGAAAATCCACTGATCTTATCAATAGATAAGATACAAAGTAAAAAATTGCCTACGAATTGGGCGGCCCGGGTTCAAATCCCGGCCAGGACAGTGGAGAATTTTCTCTCAGTGTTCCCATGCCTGGCGCTCTGAGTGCACTCAGCCTCCTATCGAATTGAGTACCAGAGTGTCCTTGGTATTCATGGGCGCCTTGGGAAGTAAAGGCGGTCGAGAGTGGGACTGACCACTCCACCTCACTTCGTACCTTAGGTCAAGAAAATGTGGAGCGCTACCTCCACATCCCCCATGCACCGTTCACGCTGCGTGCGTATCGCACAGGGGATAGCTTTACGTTTTTTTAATTGACGGTTAGTATGTATTTGATGTCGGTGTCGCAAGTATTTGTTCGGAGTTTAATTACCGTACTGTATATTTAAATAAATGGCCTTCAAAATAATTTGTCTGTATTTAGTCCGCAAATATTTTGGTAACCCTATAGATATTCATTTGTATTTATATATGTCTTTGTCTTCAAAGTGTGTTATATATTGGGAGTGAGTTAAAAAATTATTACTGTTTCTCGCCATCTCGCACCATTTTGTCATAACCGGTATGGACATTTGTAACTACAGGGAGTGTCAAAATTCGCAGTACACCTCGTGGTTCACAAACCGTCAAGGAAATGAAGGCTATGGTGGGGAAAATGTTATATGATGCGGGAAAATACTACATTTGGGAGTAGACGATCAACGTGGATGCCATCTTGAGATCCACCATATTGAAAGGAGGTGAGCTTTCTTCACATGGCAAGTGGGTCGTGTGATCATCAAACAACACAAGAATGTTTGAAAAAAGTCATTCCAGATATCCGATTTCACCTACCTCTAATCTACTGAAAATTACACGCTTGATGTTTGAATGGACCCCAAGTACAGCCTTGTTTCTCAGAAACTAATAAGGAACTGAAGCATCGCAGTACTCAAATGTAGAATGGTTGGAAAGGGATACATTTTGGAGTACAGTTTCAACGTGGCCGCCATCTTGAAATCCGCCATATTGGATGGAGATCATTTTTTCTTCAAATGAGAAGTGGCATATCAATCAACATCAGAATGTTCCCAGAAAGCCATTACATGTGCCAGATTTGACTTGTGTATCGGAGTTAAGACGTTGCTGGATAAATGAATACATGTACTGCAAACTTTCAATGAAGATAACTCCGACACTATAAGAGGTAGGTTAAATCTCAACACTCGAAATGACTTTCTGGGAACATTTTCGTGTGGTTTGATATGTCGTGCCACCCACTTATCATGTTTGAGAAGAAAAATGATCAACAAATATGGCGGGTTTTAATATGGCCAACACATTGACAATCTACTCCTAAATGTAGATCTTCCCCACCATTCCACATTTTTGTACTACGATGGTTCATTTCTTTGACCATTTGCGAACTACAAGGCTGTAATGCGACTGTATACTGTTCATATTCCTTCTATACATGCATGCAATTTGTTACAAAATGGCACATGACGCAACTTTTAAAAAATAATTTTCGACTCCAGCACACCGAAATACAGCCATTACAGGATACCTGAAATTAAGAAAAAAGAGTTTTTCATAGTTGGCCAGTGTTATGACTCGTTATATTATAAGTATTATATAGACAAAGTGTGAGAGAACATGTGAGAAAGGGAATTGTTCTGGTCTTTGCTTAAAGTGGTATCCTGGCATTCATAATTCTGGTTTGCTGGAAACAGGACTGGAACCGATGTGTCTGCCTAATGTTTACTCTAGGTCCGACTACACTTGTACTTACATTTGACTGTGTAGCGATTTCTCTAGCAGACTAACAAAAAACTGACACCACCGAATGAACCATTACAACGAGTTAAAGGTGTTGAAGAATATCATTTATTATTGTGACTGTAACTAATACTACATATTGGCAACTTAGAGGATAATAGTGCTGCTGACAAGTTCCAAAATGCCTTCGGAATTTTACAAATGAAAGAATTATGAAGCCAAAATTTTTAATTCCAAAGAAATATACTACTGACAATGAGAATATACAAGGAGTGATCAAAAAATATGGTGAATAATTTTATTACGAACAAAGTAACAAGCTTACCTTAAATTTGAATTATCTTCTTCAAAGTACTCTCCTTGGCTAGCGATGTACTAATCCCAACGTTGATTTCATGATTGGAAGCATTTCTGGAAGGTTTCTTTCGGAAGGGTCTTCAGCTGCTCGGTCGTGGCCCTCTCAATGTCGGTAATGGTGTCAAAACGTTGGCCTTTTACAATGGTTTTTATTTTAGGGAAGAGCCAGAAGTCGCATGGTGCTAAATCCTGAGAGTAAGGAGGATGTGGACAGGTATAAACCTTTTTTCAAGACAATCCTTCAATTCCGTGAAACTGACACACGATTTTCCTTCTGTTCGCCAGTCAAAAGTCTGGGAACAAATTTCGCACTCACTCGTCTCATTTGCAAATTATCGGTAAAAGTACTTCGCACGGACCCATACGACATGTTCAGTCCTTCGGTAAGCACTCGAATAGTAAATCGCCTATTTCAAAGAACCATTTGTGCCACTTTTTGCACGTTTTCGTCTGTTTTGAGGTCGAAGGGTGTTCCGACCGTTGCTCGTCTTCAACCGACTCGTTTCCGCTTTTAAATTGCTCATACCACTTGTAAACAGTTTCAGAGTCACCACATTATCACCATACACTGATTTTAACAGTTCATCAGATTCTTTGTTACTTTCTTGCAACTTAAAATAAAGCTTAATATTAACGCGTTGTTCGAAATCCATGATGCGCGACAGACACAGTAAACACGACCTCGCTCTTCCGGCTCTGGAGGCCGACTAACAAGTTACAACTTATTCAAGCTTGACAGTGAATATCTCAACGGATCAGGCTATTGGATTTAGTACTTCAAATGGATGTAGCGTCAGCAGTTGCTGCTATAAAAATTAATTCACCGTATTTTTTGATCACACCTCGTATATTGTGGTAGGTTAGTACAAATATGTGTTCTTTAACATACGACTTAATATTAAAGTGGCATAGGCTAATTTAGTAATTTTAGATCTGAAGTATAGAAGACTATTTTAATGTACACTCAGATTAATAAATAATGGTTGATTGATACGTTTTTCTAGATTGCACAATGTGGCAATACCAAACCTATATGAGATGGCTATAGTTTAAAATACACGTTCCACATGTAGTTCTTGAATCGTTAATTAGGTCGATATTACCAGAATATGCGAGTTTTGTAATTAAATATTTTTCATGAGTCATTTTTCCATGAATCTGAATGTATATTAACAGTTTAGATGTCGTTTACATTCACTTATCTTTGTGTTATTGACTGACGGAATATTTCAACTTTGTCAGAAGATATGAAGTAACTCGTATATGATGTTGAATATATAGGGGAGAGCGGGGCGAACAGGAAACCTCAAGCACGTGTTGAGCTATAATTTTTGTTCTAATGACAGGATGAGAATAAAAAAGCTTCTGTTATAAAGCTGAAACCTTAGCCACAAATGAACACAATTTGGATATCAAAGCAATATTTAAACACTGATAAAAAAATAAAAGTACAACCTTTGAGTTGCCCTTTGCACGCCGTAGATAGGGGCACAGAAGTACATATATATGATATTATAGAAAAGCCATGTAAGAAAACGTAAGTGAAAAAGCTGTTTTCCTTTAATGGTCCATACAACACAACGAGTTGCCTTTAGTAGTGTATTACTACCATATGGAGTAATGTGACAATGTTACATAAGTCATGGTTATTTTTTTATGTTTAACCATTACAAATTTATTGCAGTACCGATTTCTCTACAGGAGAGGTCCCCACATTTCCATCTCTGGTTCTTTCTGCCTCAGTGCACTTGTTTCTCCTTTTCCTTTTACCTTATTACTCCATTTGCTTTCTAAGTGCACTGGAAGTTGCTTATTATTATTACTACTATATATAGCTATATAAGCGACATGATGCATATCATTCAACTCTCTTGTACATTACAGGTTCTATTTAATAACGTAGTAACAACATTTCATAGTAATTTCCTCGAAAACAGAATTGTCTTTCTTCTCTCCCTTTCTTCTCTTATTTCGTACCTATTACAGGATATTAATCCCTATTACAATAGGCTTACATAAGTTCCATTACATGATATAAGACACTATAGAACAGATAATATTAAAAATACAAAGCAAAAAAAAAACGAAAAACGAAAGAAAAAAGAAAACAGTTATTTCCGTGATATACTTGAACATGTGATACCTATACCTGGTATATAATACAAGATAAACAGTATAGTAAACAGCCAGCCGGGTGGCCGAGCGGTCTGCGGCGGTAAGCCATCGGCTCGAAGGTCCCGGGTTAGAGTCCCGGCAAGGGCATGGGTGTGGATTTTAACAGCTAAAGGGCGAATTGTGACGGTTCGAAGTCCAAAGTTACTAGACTGGCTCATATACAAGATAATAAGAAAATAAAATGTTGTAATCACTACTTAATTTATATTACATATAGTTGTGCAAGTTTTAATATTACATCATAATATGCACATGGTTATTAATGATTCTTCTATTTCCTTATAATAGATTTAATTATTCTTATATACAGTGAGTAAAAGGACTAAAAATCTGATTCAGTGTTGGTTTTTCACAAATTATTAAAAGTTCTACACATTCTAATTAAAGGTGAATTAAGAAATGATTCAGTTCTACCTTTTGTACTATATAATGGAGTTCTTATTCGAAGGTTTGTTTGTTTAACATCGAAGCTTAGTTGGCTCACAACTCCATGATCATCTATGCTACCGTTTATCAAATTAAATAAGGCCATTAAAGCAATAGTACGCCCTACGGATAACAAAGAATAATAAAATATATTGAATAACTCATTGTAGGATATATTTGCTTTCGTGAAACTATTATTAATTGTTTTGTAATACAAATACCTTAGAAACTTTTTTTGAATGCACTAAATTTTTTATCGTACCGTTTGAATAAGGTGACCATACAATATATGTATAATCCAGTTTACCACGAATAATACTATTAAACAGAGCCACACAAGCCTTTGTCGTACTAAATTCCCTACTATTTCTTATTAAGAAACCCAATGACTTATATGCTTCATTGGTAATATTTTCTATATGTTGTTTGAAACATAATTTACTATTCACCAGTACACCTAAATCGTTTACGAAATGTTAGTACGGAATGTAATCGTGTACGGATTACAATATTATCAATCTTAAACTCGTAATGATAATTATGGCTCTTTCTAGAAAACGTAATAGATACACATTTATTGATATTAAAAGCCATCCTATTTTGAATGCTCCATTTATAACAACTATCCAGATCTGCCTGCAGCAATGTGACAATTTACTGCAAGCTTAGCAAACCAAGCCAAAAAGGTTTAAACAAGGTTGAATCCAGCAATCTAGTTTTTAAGAATGAAGGTTGAAATAGACTTGACAGAACAAGAAAGAAACTAACGTGCTTCTTTAAAAAAAAGTATTAACCTGGGTTGGAATCGAACCGTGGACTAGCACACTGATCCGATGCCTTAGTCACCAGACCGCGGAACCACTCGTCCTAGTTTGATTTCCAAGCACTTTTTCTACTTAGTTCTTCAGATGGCAAGGATTGACAGAGGTAAAAGGGTAGTAGCTGGCTGAGATTAGCTTACGGCGCAATGGATGACGAGACTTCATCGCGCTGAGAGGACAGCGGAAGTGCAACGAAACAATATTCAAATATTTTTTTCAAGTTTAACAAGCTTCCTCGCATAGCTGGTTGTTCCAACAAGTTTGAATTAGGCTAGTTATAGCAACTAGCAACAATGATGTTTAAAAACACTAATGTTGTTCCAACAAGTTTGTTTCATGCTTATTTATCCAGTAAAACACAATATGAAGCTCGACAAGCTCAATGCAAGTGACTGACAACTTTGTTACAAGCTACTATGCTATCTAGGAAGTAATTTGCTATTCCATACTTTACTTAATATTTATTATATTTTATATAGCTAAGGATACTGTAAAAAGAATAATATTTCCCCATATTTTCCCTTCTTTTCATATTTTGTAGAATTTTCTTCATAAAAATATGGTTTGTAATCTCACCTACATTAAGAGATGCGTAAAAATGTAAATATTTTAAGGTTAGTGAGAGAGAGAGAAGTTATGCTTTAGTTAAGATATTTAAGCAAAACTATAACGCAACTAGACACATGGAACATTGTGTTCTACAGAATACAGTCTGAGCATATCTTGTTCAATGCTTGCGTTTTGCCTGAAATAGAACTTTATGCAAGTTGGGAAGTGTATCTGTACTGAAATGAGGAGGAGGAGGAGGAGGAGGAGAGAGAGAGATAGATGCTTTGGTATTGAGAGAACACATTCATTTGCAATGCATATTAAGATGAACGTGTTTGTTTTTGTTTTCCCAGCGGCAGGGATGCATCCATGGTGAGGAGTTGCCTTATGTTTTTGGGGTTCCTTTGGTGGGAGGACTTGTGCATTACCCTCGGAACTACACCAAATCGGAGATGTTGCTCGCCGAAGCTACAATGATCTATTGGAGCAATTTTGCACGCACCGGGTGAGTACAATGTAATTCAGTCACATTTCTAAACG
>JAGDQP010037710.1:493-12157 GCA_022664845.1 Lepisma saccharinum
CATGCCCCTGCCGGGACTCGAACCCGGGACCTTCGAACCGATGGTCTACCGCCGCAGACCGCTCGGCCGGCGCATTATTCAAGGACTTCAATCATTCCATATTCTCCTAAAGTATTTGTAAAAGTCCAATAATATCCCAAGGAGAATTAATTCCCGAGCATCAACTTAATCAAATGCTTGATGAACATCATCGAAATATAGAAGTTCCTTAAATATCTTGACTAGATCGCTCCTTCCTAATAACGAATCGTATATGGACGTCATCGGACTAGTATTAGTCTCTGGAAAATTATTTTTAGCAGAATATCTGAGCATACTTATCTAAGAATGTATACGACTAGACGATATCTGAAGGAACTGTCTATAGAAACGAACTGAACAACACAAAATATATTGAAAACAATGTTGCCACTGAATACAGGGTGATTACAAATAATTCATCGGGATTCGTGAGTTTATTAAAAAAAAAAGACTAATAGACTTACAGTGAAACAACATACCTCAAAAGAAATCAGAAACTGTCCAAGTTTTAACGTGTAATGTCTCATACATGTAACTTTCACGACTAGGGACAGATGGCAGCATCATCAAAAATGCTCCATGTGGTTTCCTTTGGTCACACGACTCATATCAAGCGGTAGTCCAATTCGGCCCAAACGTGTTCTATCATAGCAGGAGTGATGGTTGTGAATGCATGTGTGATGCGTTCCTTGAGCTCAGCCATATTGATGGCACAAACACTAAGTTCTTCACACATACCCCCAAAGAAGAAGTCACAAACCGTGAGATCGGGAGCTCTAGGGGGCCATATGGAAAGTGCACGGTTACTAGGAGCACAACGCCCAATCTAATGATGTAATGATTCGTTTAGGTACCGGCGCACCTCAATATGCCAATGAGGTGGTGCTCCGTCTAATTGCAGTATGTCTGATTGAAATGGACAATTGTGGTAATATTTGTTTTAGTAGTGATTTATGCTTAAATATGATTAAGTAATTTGTTGAATCCAAAATAGGGGGCGCTTGTATAGACTAACATGTAATGCCATTCTATACCAAAGCAGCCTTTACTCACTATTCTATGTATCCTTCACTGGATCACAGAACCTTCTCTGGATCTGCGGTTAATCCTAACGCCATGAAGACACTGGCATTCGCTAAATATAATATTAACCGTTGTTGTATGTTTCCTATATATTACTTTTAGTCTTTTCAACCTACAGCATATTTTCATATTAAAAGCTCGCACATGTCGCCGCAAAAAACACAAAGGCGTAAGTGATAAAACTATCATTTCGAGATAATATCAACAGTGAGCTGTTGAAAACCGATGTCACAAGCTGACGTATGTGATTCTAGAGTATTTCTTTACTTTCTTAGAAAGCTTATGGTTTGAAAAGCCATTACGACAACGGAAAGAACTGTTTTTGCTCTCCTGAAAGACAAGATGGAAAAAGAATAAGGTAAGAGAGCTAGGAGGCGGTTCCAAGTTGCTGTATAGTGGAGCAAATGAACATGGAAGGAACGGCGTAGAAATTGCTCTTTCAAGAGAGCTGAAATATAGTGTAGTAAGTGTAAATAGAAGAAACGACAGAGTGATGAGTATCAGGGTATATATGGTGAAATGATCAATGTAGTGTGTGCGTATGTTCCGCAAGTCGGCTGCGAGGAAGAAGAAAAGATGGAATTCTGGGAGCAATTGAACTTCGCAGCGTACTCCCAGCGGAAAGAGTAATTGTGGGCGACGACTTGAATTGACATGTAGGCAGAAGCAGAGAAATCATTGAGAGGATCCACGGTGGCTGGGGTGTGGGAGATAGAAACGAAGAAGGAGAAAGAGTAATAGACTTTGCAAAGGCATTGAATCTCGCGATTTGGAATACATTATTCCAGAAGAAAAAGGAATATCTGTTAACTTAGAAAAGTAGTTCAAAAGAAAGTCAAATCGATTTCATCTTGTGCCGAAGACATCTTAAGGAGATTAAGAACGGCAAGGTCATAAATGGTGAAAGTGTGGCCCCACAACACAGAATGGTGACTATGGACTGGGAGTTTGCAGATAGAAATAGTACGACTCCGCGAAATGGAAAGCCCAAAATTAGATGGTGGAGACTGAAAGAAGAGAAACTAAGAAAATTGTTCAGGGAAGAGGTTATCAAAGAAAAAATCTGCAAGAAGAGGATGTGCAAAAATGAGGGATGTGAACAGTAGGATCATGCTAACGGCCGCAGAGAAGACTTTGGGTAGAACTTCTGGAAAGAGACGTGGTGGTGGAATGAGGATGTGCAAGAAGCTATTAAAGCGAAGAACAAAGCTAAAACAAGATGGGATGCTTCAGGGACAGAAAAAGATAAATGTAGCTTCAAAGTGGCTAATAAGGAAAACCAGAGACAAGACAACAAAGGATATTAGCCATAGTAGGCAAATTAAGAATGGCCAAGGATTAGTGCTTACCGATGAAGACAGGATTAAAGAGAGATGGGCCGAATATTACGAAACGCTCCTAAATGAAGAAAATCCTAGAAAAGTTCTTAGCGACGGAATCCCAAATCCTAGAACAACGCCAAGAAGCAGAAAAAGCAATAAAGAAAATGAAGACCGGAAAAGCTACAGGTCCTATTGCATACCAGTAGAAGCCTGGAAGAGTTTGGGACCAGAATGTATATATATTGTATGGGATCTGATTCAAAGAATCTATGAACAAGAAGAATTGCCGACTCAGTGCAGAGAGAGTTTTATTGTGCCAATTTTTAAGGAGATGGGAGATATACAGGATTGTGGAAACTATAGAGGAATCAGGCTAATGTCACACACGATGAAAGTTTGGGAGAAAATTATAGAAGGAAGATTACGCGAAGAAACATCAATAGGAGAAGAACAATTTGGATTTATGTCAGGAAAAAGTACAACGGATGCAACTTTGATATTGAGACAAACTATTGGAAAGCATCAGGAAAAGCAAAAAGGATTGGATATGGTCTTTATTGGTTTGGAGAAGGCCTATTACAGAGTATCACGTCAGCGATGCTTGAGGGGGAAAAAGAGTGCCAGAGAAATATGTAAGGATAATCCAAGATATGTATACAAGAGCTAGAACTCAGGTAAGAAGTAGTGTGGGATTGACACGCCAAATCCCTGTTATGGTTCGATTACACCAGGGTTCAGCCTCTTATCTCTTCAACGTAGTCATAGACGTTATAACTCAGGATGTGAGAGATGAAGTCCCCTGGTGTACGATGTTTTCCGATGATATTGTACTATGTAATACTAATAGCGCAGAATTTAAAGGAAAGTAAAGAGTTGGAGGAAGTCTCTGGAAGTTAGGGGTTTAAAGATTAGTAGAAAGAAAACTGGGTATCTTGAGTCTAACAGAAAAGAAAATGGAGAAGTGATGTTGCACGATTGAATAAAGTGAAAAGTTTTAAATATTTTGGCTCAACTGTTTCTGGGAATGGCGATTTGGACTCGGAAATAACACACAGAATGCAAGAGGGATGGCGAAATTGGAAGAAAGTAAGTGGCGTTCTCTGAGACTGCAGAATTACGGTGAAGAATAAAGGGATGTATTGCAAAACAGTGGTTAGACCAGCAATGATGTACGGAGCAGAAACATGGACAATAAAGAAAGCACAAGAAAAGAGATTAGATGTCACTGAAATGAGAATGCTACGCTGGATGTGTGGGATAACAAGAGAGAGTGAGAAATATCAGAGCAAGAGGTACAACCAAAGTTGTAGATATATCTAAGAAGATACAAGAAAAATGACTGCAGTGGTATGCACATGTAATGAGGAGAACGAATGACTATGTAGTCAGAAGAGTGATGGCAATGGAAGTGGAGGGCAAGAGAGGTAGGGGGCCCAAGGAGGAAATGGATGGATAGGGTTAAGAAGGATTTCGGGGAAAGAAGTTCAGGACAGGGCTTTGTGGAGAAGACTCATCAGAAACGTCGACCCCACGTAGGTGGGAAAAGATATAAAGCAAGATGAAAATTTGATATAAATCAATTAATATCGACATGTTGGGGATCTCGGAAAACTATCTTTTGAAACCTCGATTTTATACCACTTCCTTTCTTCTGGTTCGTTAGGTTATTAAGTTTTGACCATGCTAATCCTGTACTGGATTTGATCCAAAAGTTTGAGACAATTTTGATGAACTAAATTCCCTGATTCTGACACCATTACGGTGCGACCAATAGACTGTACGGGCAGTGCGATGTGAGGGTTCAATGTTTTAGGTCCTCAATTTCAAATCAGATCCATTTGTAATATCCAACTGATTTGTACTGGCCATAACTTAACGTACTCACCGCCACTGAAACAGCACCAATACGACTTGCTGTTTCACCCCTTCAGACTTTAGTTCTGGTGAGAAATGCCACGCCTTCCTACCAAAGAAAGAATGCATGGATTCAGAAACATTCCAGAAGCGAACCGGTTCCTTCTTTTAAGCTCGATAGACGAACGGATTTCGCCGACCAGGCAGCCGTGTGGTCTGAGGCCAGCAGCTCAAAGGACATGGGTTCGAATCCCACTACGGGCATGTATGTTTGTAAATTTTAATTAGCAGGGACGGGCGAAGTTAATATAATCGTGACGGCCGAAGTCAAAACTTACTAAAATGACCCATACAAAAATAAAACAATAAACTATCCTTTGTACGTGGATGGTTTTACGAACTAATTTTACATAAGCATTACAGTCATCTATATAAATGTGTATACAATAGTTCGGTTACCAATCCGCTTAAAAATATAATTCAGGAGTGACTGACCAATCACAGGTGCGCAAATACACGTGTACATTATAATACTTGGTTTTGAACATTCTAATCCACGGAGAAACTACTTTTCTGTCTATACCTCTTTATTAATTTTCATACAGTGCGCACACTTCTGAGTGAGTCAAATTCTAATTATTCTATTTGATGACGGGAGATTTGGTGGAATGAAGAAAGTGGGAGGAAACGGGAGGTCTCCGAGAAAACAAATGCACACAGTGTTTATCCACCACAAAATTCACATGGCTTGAGCAGGGATCGAACCGACGACCACAAGCACCAGATATGAACCAGTGAGCCACAGCGGCCCCACATTAAAGAGGTGTTGCGGGGTCTAAATAAATAAATAACTCAATATAATTCACAAAGAAAATAATAGTTATAATATCCTACTATTTTCATCCATGTCTCATCTTGACAGCACTCACAAAACATAAGCATCCTATGGGTCAAACTTTTCATCTTGTCATACCGGAATGGATTTCCATTATTGGACTTACCTTGTAAATGTTTTTAGTAAATCAGGACAGCTACGAACCTTTTTACCATCTACTTAAATTGGGGCAAGTGCAGCCTAACAACTTCAAAACAGTGAAGAAGGGACTTTTCTCCTGTACTCAAACTTGCAGTCTTTTCTGAACTTTTGCTCCGAAAGATTGTCCCTGAACCTTTCTTGTTTTGATAACCAGAACCCACTCATCTTTTATGATAGAGCGTTACTAAAACTGTATGAGACGGAACGGGTGTGTTGCGGCCCATACAATTAATCTTATCTTTAACTTTACAACACAAAACCCACAATAAAAATTCTGACACTTCTGAGCCTTTTTCATTCTCTTTCTGTGCGCGTGGACACGGGTTCAAATCCCTCCAAGGTCCATTGAGAGGAATAGTTCGGAGTCCAATTTACCAAAAGCTGTAGGTCCCATAATTAGAAGCTCACTTAGAACGTAAATATCAATTCAAACAATCAAACCAACGGCCATCCACGCTCACTCCCTATTGATTAGTTATCGTACCTTGATGATACGGGGAAACAGACGTAAGAAGTATTATGGTAAGTCAATTTTGTCTGAAACTAGGATTTATTAACGAAAATATCTATTTTCGACTCTTATAACCCCATGAGGAAAACTCTTGCACTCGAACATTTTAAATTTAATTTTATAACTTTTTCAAGTTTTTTGCTTGGGATTCTTCACGATTAGCTAAGATTATGTGAAGTTCTTTTGATACTCATGGGTTCTGCCCGAAGATCTCTGGACAGGATGAATCGATGTTGATTCGTCACCGACTTCCATCGGATGTTGATGACGTGCTAATGATGGGACCTGGAGTTTAACGCAGAGTCCGAACCACTTGTGTCCCTACCGCGAATCAAACCCAGAGTCCCCTAATTTTAAGACAGCGAACGTTACCACTTACCCACAGTATTATATTGCAGTAGGATAGATAACGTTAAGTTGGTTTGTCAATGTTCACCCTAAACTAGATTTGTTCTCAATTTCCTTGTGATTAAATCCACATCTCTTTGCGTCCGATAAAGTTAAAACTAACTCCGTACGTGATTTCAGTTCAAAATTGTGTACCGTTGACAAGTTATTTTAACCAGCACCTTCGAAGGAGGGTCGGAGATCTGTCTGGGTGTGAAATTTACGTAAAACGCACATCATATTGTCAAAATTTAAAACTAATTTCACAAAATAAATAAATAAAATAAAAGTATCATCTGAATTTCGGTGGAGATCTGGACTCCCAGGACCCTCTGCTTCGTACGTCCCTAGCATATTCCCAAATTTGTACTACTAAATTGATTTAGAAGAGACAGAAAAATCAACTTACCAATCGGCTCCTTGTGTATGACGCTTTTCTTGTCCGCAATCAGCTTCCAAGTGATACACTTTTAACTGGATTTTTTTTAGCTTGCACCAACACAAAATAGACTTTAACACTTTTTAGAAAGCACTAGTGGACTGACGCTTCAATTTCTATAATGAATTCTGGAGTAGAAGAAAAAACGTAGAACTGTGTCACAGCGCTAATGTACTTCCACCTAGACGAGTACAATATATGAAAAGAAAGAACTGGATGCGCTACAACTAGAACACATATGATGTCAGTGAGGAAATGGAACAATAAACCATCCTTTGTTCGTGTGTGTAAGGAACACTTAGAACACCATCTAACACATACGTATGAAACAACAACACTACAATAGGACGGACGTCTTGTGATTTCTTGAAGGCGTAACTACAAAAAGAGGAAACCCTAATTTACTTCCGGTTAAGAAGAACTGTCGCCGCTATTTTTGGTTTCTCTCTCTCTTACTTCACACAAACAACAATGTTACGTGCACATCCCCAAGACAAGAACTCACGCATTGGAGCGCATCTCCCCCTACACATGTATAATTGCACGCTATGTGTTCTGTTTTTGGAGTCGAGTCGAGGGAGGGGTGAAGAAAATGTTCCTCGTCCAGGAAAACCAACAGAAAATAACTGCAGAGGATTGTCTGGCACTACTTCACAGTTAGTCCTCTTCTGTGTTGAATCCAAAAATATTACAAATAAGGAAATGTCTTCACACCTGGTTCAATACTGTCACCAATACAAAGCAACGTGGAGATCACTCACTTGACGGAACTAGCAAAAATGTTTTGCACCTTCACTCGCGGAGCAAAAGTCAACTGAAGGCCTTTCCTTTCCCGCTTAAAGAAACAGGTAGGCAGGTAAAGGGGCGGTGGTGGTAGTGGTAGAGGTACTCCTCTTCGTGCTCACAAATACACACACAAAAATCCACATACAGCACACACATACCAGATCGTTGCCTCAGGGGTTGTGCTGACTGGACTTGCAGTGGTAGTACAGGGCGAAACAGATACGGTCACCAATAATCTAAAAACCATCCGAGCAGAGAGGAAGAAAGAATCCTTTTTGGCGCGTTCTTTGTCTGCTGAATAGTCGGAAACCACCTTCACGGGCTATAAGATAATTATTTCCCTGCTATCTTATTCAGTCACCTGGCTTGCCTGATGGCAATGTTATTGCTGACAAGTAGGCAAAGAATCCTTTACTGTGTGCTGTGCTGATGAGAGAGAATACAATAATTCTCTTAGCACAACAAAGAACCTTGTATCTCACACGTCCTTTTCTACGTATGTGTTAGTGTATATGTACACGTCTACCTATTGTGGTTACATAGCATTTTTTTTTCTTTAGGATTTCCCCAACCTAGTACGAAAGTTAAAAAAAAAAAAACAATATATTTTATGTATGGTAGGTAGAATTTATGCTGAGAAAATTACTCTCGTACGTCTTCTGCTTTTTGCACATGTAACAGTGGGAGGAGTTTCGCGAGTGGGAGGGACCCTACAGGGGACTCTTCTGTCTGTGGAGTGGTAAAGAAATTGTGGAGGAGGCGTGAGAGAGAGAGAGAGGGAGGGAGACACAGTGGATGGATTTTGTATGGAAGGATTACTATTGTTGTAATCTTCATCCATCCAAGTGCGTGCCTTTCACATACGGTTTCTTTCAGGGTCATTAAGAGGCCCTCGTGACTCAGGCAAAAGAGAATGTCAGCCCAAATCAGGGTTTCCATCTCCAATAACACCAAGTTCTTTTGCATATGAACTTTACCTTTCTCTTGGAAAACATTAGTGTGGACAGAAACAGGGACAATATATCAAATTGTGACATGTATTTGACACAACCGGCGCTCAAAGTTTATTACATTCAACAGGACCTTTTTGACATAAACTTCTAATATTTAGAGTAAACCAAGCCGCTGTAACTCAGTGGTAGAGCGTTGTCGTACCATTCAGGAGGCCGTGGGTTCGATCCCAGTGGCTGACCATCCTGACAGAGGGTTTCCCAGGGATTTCCCACAGTTACACCAGACAAATGCCGGGGTGCCACCTTCAACATAGGCCCTGGCCGACACCTTCCCGAATCCTTTCGCGTTCCCTATCCTGGTCTGAGCCATAGATGCCTAAAGGCTATAAATAAAATAAAAAATTGAAACCATTGAGAGTAAATATGATATATTTCATAAAAAGGTAATGGAAAACATTTAACACTCAGCGCATGCAGTCAAGTGGCTATGATCGCAAATCAGCACTGCGAAGGTACGCAGGTTCGAGCCCTGACAGTCACACTGTCCATTTTTCTCATCTTCAGCAAGACGAATGCCGGTATGGTACAAATACTTTTGACCTCAAATTTATTATTTTCTGTCCCGGAAGAGTGCTCGCTGAAGGACGTCATCCTTCAGATGTGCGATGGGCTCAGCCAATATAGTCCATGTGAAAGTTAACTTATTATTATATTATTTTATTTATTTTGAAAATCGTGGTGGAAATCTTCGGAACATATTTGAAAGCCCTTTCATCAGCTAGGGTATTTACTACTTTAGGTGCTGTTACCGCCCATTAAATTCATTTTATCTTATCTTAACTACTTTAGGCGACTATGGATTCAGCCTCTTAGGTTTTTACGCTATCCATAGCAGAGGGAAATGAAGATACCTTACTTCAATTCAACTTACCAGCCCGGAGTTCTGGTGCGACTGACAGAAATCATTGAGAACCTCAGGGTTTGCAGCGGGACCGAAGCCTATTGCGCTGATTTTTTTGGCTTTGTCAAATTTTTAAAATCTCTCTCTCTCCTTCTCTCTCTCTCTCTCTCTCTCTATGTGTGTGTGTGTGTGTGTGTGTATCGCTGTGAGAGAGAGAGGGCAGTGGTTATTTATAAGGAGACCAATAAAGTTCTGTAGATTTTTGGCCGTAGGTTCCACGGCCCTTAACGGTGAATAATAATAGTACTTCCGGTGCTTAATTCAGATTTTCCAGTCCCCTATGTGGAAAAAGTAATTTCTCCCGCCAAACGTAGTCTTTTGTTAACGCACTGATACATTATTACACTGTATTCACCTAGAGCACTAGGATTCTTGTTAGTATAAAAAATAAATTTCATTTTCGTATAAGTTCCGTTTTTATAAAATTCCCTACGTTGACAGATATTTTCCCTTCTTGAGAACTGTTGTAGGTGAAGCAAAAGAATAGAAGACGAATCGGGAATTTCCGTTTCGCTTTCAGATAACGACATCGTCATTTATCTGTTGGAATGTGCATTTAGGGTACAATGTGAAACGGGCATAAACCTAATGTGTGGTATAATACTCCATTCGCTCAAATCGTGATAATAATTAGACAAGAAAGTTCACATTTATCGATGCATAATGCTTTTGAAATCATATATTTTCCATCTCTCCCTCGTTTTTGATAATAAGAACACGTTTTTTTTTTCATTTTGAGAAGCATCTCTGTTTATCTCCTTCTATCACATATTGGAGCTTGAATCATTGCATCGCTATACCGACCACGGTAGCCGTGTGGTTTGAGGATAGGGTTGCCACCCGTTCCGATTGTGCCGGGATTGTTCCTTCTTTTCGAGAGCTGTCGTGCGTCCTGCCACGACTTGGGCATGACATCTAAATGTCCCTAAAGTTTGGTATTGTACTATTTTCACCCATTAGTTATACAAAACTGCATTAGTAAGGCAGACATTTAGCAATAAATTTTCATTTTTATTTGAATTTGAATTTATCTATGGCATTTGACTCAAGTTAGAACATTTCATTCTTCTTGTAAAACTTTGGTAAACTTTATTTTTATATGGGCCAGTCTAGTAACTTTGGACTTCGACCCGTCACGATTCGCCTTTAGCTGTTAAAATCCACACCAATGCCCCTACCGGGACTCGAACCTGGGACCTACGAACCGATGGCCTACCACCGCAGACCACTCAGCCACCCGACCGGCTCATTCTTCTTGTGTTGATTAGGCCGGTAGCTTTCAAAATACATAGTCAATTTTCTGTTGTTAACAATTCGTTTAGTTGGTAGCTTTGACAGGTTTCCAGATTTATTTGTATCTCTGCAGATTTCAGATTTGTTTATAAGATATAAAACTATTTCATTGTATTTTTGATCGGCATGTTTTCTTTTGTGCTTGCTTTTGTTTTCGCATTACGTATATGCATATTATACATACGGCCCTCCTATTAGATAAAAATGGTGGAATAACATTTCATTTGAAAAAGTTGGGGGCGAGAGGGAGGTAAGTTTATGACATATGTACAAAATAAAGCCTACCTATAAAACTTTGGGCTAAGATTTGTAAGGACCTCAGCACCCCCTAGCCCCTTTGTACTGCAATCCCTGCGTACAGACTTTCTATATCCGAAGTGTATCTACTTTTCATTTTTCAAGTCAGCAGCCCTATCTGAGGAGTCTCCAGAATTCTGGGTTCTAATCCCGCCTGGACCATGGTTGGTTGTGGATTTTAGAAACTTAATACCTAATCGAATCGAGATTGACCCCAGTAGCAGATCAGTATCGGACTATCGGCCGATATCAGTAACGCATGATTTACTATTTCGATCGATATTCTTATCCAATATCGGTCAATATCAAATGGCAAACATTTTTGCCAACATTGATCGCTGTAGGAAAGCACCATCTTTCGCTGACAGAAATTTATTGTGCTAATAAAGATAATTACGTATACTTTTACAGTTGTTTTAGAGAAGAGTGTGATCTTGATTACATCCTGTCTTTATTCCATTGCGCGTCTTCATTAATAGTTGACAATTTTCTTACTTGTCTGCGACTGGACTCGAACACTGGACTGGACCTTGTGATTTGTTGCAACAGTTACTTTAGCCACTCTTCTACGGAGACATCCTTCAAGAATAATACTTCGATTATGAGATTTATTAACTCAGACATAGACAGGATTTTAATTACAGAATAACTCTGAAGCAGAAGTTTTCCCCAGTAGCACACATACGTTGAAAATACGTGGATTAAACGGTAGTACCGAAAC
>JAGDQP010037711.1:0-18490 GCA_022664845.1 Lepisma saccharinum
GCTGGACCATTTTCTTCAGTGCTCCTATGCCTAGCGCTCTGAGGTGCACTAACCGTTCTATCAAATTGAATACCAGAGTGTCGTTGCTACTCCTGGGCACCTTAGACGGTAAAGGCGGTCAAGCGTTAGACGCACCACCCCCACACTTTAAAAAACAGTTTCTTAAAATTAAGAGAAAAAGTTCTTATCTGTGCAACGTTAATATCTCATTTATATCTCATCTATATCTCATTTCTAAGAGAATTGTTTTTCTGTGAAGATAAGTTTTTTTTTCTTAATTTTAAGAAACTGTTTTTTTTTCTGTGCATCTCACTTCGTACCGTAGGTTAAGAATATGTGGACCGCTACCTCTAAATCCCCTATGCGCAGCCGTTCGCAGCGCGTACGCATTCAACAGTGGAAATCTTGAACTTTATCTAATATACAATGTCGCAAAATTCGCAATAAGCTAATAATTTTTGCGCACAGTATAGAAAAAAACACCACACATGAAAAGATTTGACAATTTTAGTCAATATTAATTAACCATTTGGCTTGAACCAATGTTGCCTAAAGTCCATCAATTAATTCACCTTTGTATCTTACAAAATATGGAAAAGTATGTTAAATTTGATTTAAAGCACGTCGGTGGTATAAGTCAATAAATATATAAATACGAACATATTCATATTTATAAATACCGGTATAAATATAAATACGACTATATAAATTCATTTAACTTACCAAAAAAATGCAAACCACTTCAAACTAAAAGAATTTGACCATAATAGGCTCACTGTAGTAATAGCCAATTTAAATAATATTTTTAAAAAAGGAGATGGTACACGGATTGTAGCAGAAGGTTTACGCTAATCAGTAAGGCAGGTACTGATACCCTCGACTACATCCCTGGTATTACTAGTAAAGTATCTTTGTAACGCCTTGTTTACATTACTAACATCTTACCATGGTTAGCATTAACCAAGATCATTTTAGTAATGTAAACGGTAGTTACCGTTAACGTGGGTTTCAATCTTACCCAGCGTCAACTTACGACGATTATCTTGTAGCGTTAGTAACAAACGGCTATCTAAACCCAAGATGGCCGCTAAGCGCGGCTCACTTCGTGAGTTTATTTCTTTCGTTACCAAAATATATAGCACCCTAGTGGTGCGTATCACTTTTAAAATATAAAAGAATGATGACATAACTAATCTACAAAATGTGATGCTAGAATCAATTAAATTGTGTTCATTTTTATAATTTAACCCTCTCCCGTTTAACAAGAAGATTCTTTACTCTACGGAAACTTCTTCCTGTTTCTTTACAGACAATGGTAGAACAAGCACAATAACCAAGTTAAGTTCGTTAGACTGAACGCAAGTTAGTTTTATCCGTAAATCTTACCATCGTAAAAGGTTAGTAATCTAAACAAGGCATAAGGTATATAAAAGGTGTTTATTACAACCTGCAACCTTGTACAGAGTTCAAGAAATCGCTTTGGTATTGCTTTGAGTACGTCTCCTTAACTATTGCTGTATTTTTTTTCAAGAATCTCCAGAAAATACCTTCCTTTAAGCTATGGCATGTCTCTGTCGTCACAAAACTATCCCGATTCACCCGGTCTTCACCGAAATGAACTGAGAGACCCATTGACCACTCACTAGCATCTCAACATAGAAAGTCCTATTTTCGTAAGTTTGAAGAAAGATGATTTAATCGAGTGTGCAATAAACCATACTGACTTACCTAGCCTCCACGTACCCTTGGTCACTAATTTTATAACAGAGAAAAGTTATTTTTCTTTTAAAAATACAAACAAAAACACAGCAGAATTCGATCCCGGGTTTTCCGTAGTTCCGACATGCTAAAAATACGGCAAATTGGCAATTGGAAATTACGGTTAAGGAATAATATTTACTGTTTAAGGAGTAATGCGCCTACGTGAGAATGGCTCGCCTTAATAGGCCTTTCTGTATTGAGACACTACTCCAATGACCTGGAGAAGACTGTAGCCTTCGGAATAAAAAACGTACTCGAGGCCGCCATCTTGTACACGTGACCTCTCTGGCTTCTTACGTAACACATGCACTGCAAATGCAACGACCAAAGCACCGTTTGCAAGGTCGTTTCCTGCTGTAGTGGTAAGACGTTGGCTTTCTGAATGAAAAACTAGGGTTCGAATCTCAGCGGGGGCAAGATTTTTTTCTGTCAAATTATATTTTTATGTGTTCATATATATATATTATTAATAATTCCTTTTCTTGCGTTTCTCGTAGATTTTCTTAAATGAGTGAACATGGGTTCGTGGAGGTTAGGTAAGGTTAGGTGCGGTCATGTATGCATTTTTACACATTTTTTCCTATTTATTGCGAAGGCGACGCGCTCGTATGACCCGCTCGTGAAATAAAATAACCACACTTGATTTTGTAATTTGCCAGACCGTTGATCGAATACTGACTAATGCCTCAGACATCACGATTAGCTGTATCTGTTGTTATTTGCATACCCTCAGGGGTTAGGAATATTTGTGTTCTTTCCGGGGATACGCAAATATTTTCATTTGTTGTTAATATTGCTTAGAAGTTTCCAGCATCAAGTTTTTCGTGCTCTGCGGACAAACCTCTGTTTCGGTCACCCCCTGAAAGAAACACCGTTCGAATGCAACAGTGTATAACAGGGAAAGAATAAAACCTCTGCCCTGTCTTCCGGGGTTCCGGGTTCGAAGCATAGACCCGGTGCAAAACTTGACCCGGTGACCCGTTTCAGCTCTGGTATCGGTCACTACTAGTCACACGAAACGACTGAAATAATGCATTTTTGCTGAATCACCTTGTAAAATACTTATTAGTAGCCGTCGAGAATGCAATTTATATTCACATTGAAATAGATGACTAATACAGCTGAATCTGGTATTTGTTGCAGTAAAGTGACAGTTATCTAGACATTGCAAATGGCTTGGATAACACTTTAGACGGGCAATTCGCAGCATTAGAAGGCATACAAGCATTACTATCCACCTTTTCCGAAACGAAAGGTTTCAGAGATCTTACACAAACTATGTATTTTCTTAGGATGTTTCACCTCGTGTCTTACCCATAGTTTGCAACACTGCGGTGTTTCCATTACCTATCTTGAATATCATCAGTAGGGAATGGCAAATATCCAATACCACGACGCAGTGCCATTAGAATATTTTAATGTTATACCAGGTTGGCAACACTGGCAACTCATTAACATAGTGTTTCCACTCCATAGGATTAGAAACACACTCCCGCAAACTAGATTTTAATTTAGTGCATCGTCTCTAGTTTATTGAGAATTATTTATTTTCTTCCCAGAGACGTCGACTTTCCCTTATAAGTTGGAAACGCTGTATCTTCAAAACGAAGCAGAATTTCACACACGTTTCTAGAAACGTTTTTTCTGTTTCGGTGTCAGGCGTCACCTCCCGAAAGCAGAGGCGGACTGGGAGTACAAGGGCCCACCCGGAGAATGATACTTAAGGGCCTTGATGAATACCGAGTTCGTCTGGAGTCTGGATTGCCCTTTTAGGAATGAACCCTTAGCTGAAGACTTGGATGGCTAACCCCACCACCACGAAATGTAAAGTGTATGCGTATCGATAGCCAAGTATTATTTCGCTTTCTTTATTTTCTACAGTCTGAAAATCTTTGCAATGAAGCATGGAGAATATGGCATGAACATCATTTGGGGCCCTATTTCTTGGGCTTCGGGCCCCGGGACAGATTTACGACATCACCGGTGTGATCTGGGGAAACCGACCCTTTCCAATGCAACTACCCACGTCCAAAAACTCCATGCTTCATTGTTGAATAGAAGGGACCTGACCCTATACTTTCGGGGCCCGATATCTGGGAACATCAGGCCTTGGGCTCGATTTGTGACATCACCGCTGTGCTCAGGGGACCACGACCTTTCCAATGCCACCTCCCACGTCCAAGAACTACATATTTCATTGGTGAATAGAAGGGACCCAAGCTCGAAACTTCGGGGCCCGATTTCTGGGGTTCCGGGCCCGTTTTCTGACATCAACGCTGTGCTCAGGGGACCATTATTTATCGCCACCATTCGCGTCCAACAACTCCATGTCTAACGCGGTTTCCTTACCGTAGGAGAATCAGCTCCATGATCTTTATATGTTATCGATTGCACATCACATTGTTGAATACATAAATTATGGACGAGATTACATTTTCGACTTATTAACGTACATGTATTTTTGAGACTTTTTTTTTATTGTCTTATGGATTTTTCAGCAAACATGGCTACGGGTTGGGCAGGGGTTCCCTTTCCCTAGTGCTTCCCCCCTGCCTTCGCTAGCACTGCGGGCCCGTTATTTACGCCACTGGTTATTATGAACGAGAATGGAGTTTTGAATTAGTTATAACTAATCGAGCAATATATTAAGTGATTTTGCAGAGGGCAGGGCCTACCCGGAAATTTCCGGGTATCCGGGCGGCCCAGTCCGCCTCTGCCCGAAAGTAATGTACTTAGTTTTGAAACAAACTGTATAGCGGGTAATGGATGGATTACTGTTTCATTTTTTGGCCTGGGCCACTGCTTGGAAGGGGTACATTTTTATTGCAGTATAACGGGCCATTATATAATTTTCCTTTCTTCGGACAGGTGTCTGAAACTTTTAGCCTAGCCCGGCGAGGCCAGGCCAGGGTGGAAATCCACACCTGTCTAGTATCTATTAAATGTCACGCACTGTATATTCACGGCTTTGACGAGACATGTAATCAACAAATCTCTCAATCAGCTACTTTCAGTCCAAGATACAAAGAAGGAGATACATCTACAGTTTTTTTTTGTTTGTTTGTTGTCAAGGTGCAATTTTTGTAGTCTGGCCTTGATCACTGTTTCTTTCAGGCATGCTTTCGGGGGAGCTTTTCCCCCGGGGATTTTCAACCGCAAGCTCGAAAGAATTAGTCTCAACACTTGTATTATTCATAGGTATTATTTATAATTTTCGTTAGCCCCTCAAGAGGCCCCGAATAAAATCTTTGGGAAGAAACACTGACCTTGATGGAGTGTGAAAACGTGTAAGATGAAAAAAGAGGTCTCTTCTATATTTCCTTCAAGCTCCGTTTATGGAAAAACAAAACTTCACTTTTAAGAATGAATAATTCAAGAGAAAAGCGAAGAAGGTAGTGTTAATGATGAAGGGCAAAAAAAAATTAAAAAACAAAACAAAACAGGTAAATATTCTTTCTGCTTCACAGATTCACTCTACTGTGTTATTAGAGCAAACTCTACAAACCTTGAATTGTTTTATTACATTGGTTTCTAAAAATTACAGTTCTACCAATGTTATTGTCTCGCTTTCGCAGTTCCATCACGCGATTTAAAAGATAGATAACTTCCACCTTTTGTTGAGCATGAAAGGTTTGGGAAAAAAACTTCATACTTACGTATTTTAGAAACATGATACTTATAAAAAAAATACTCAAATGCGTATATCAGTAGCTGCCAATGGATATTTTCTTTGGTTGTTGCACTTAGGTTTATTCTAGGGCATTTTCGTTTGGCTGAGTATTGCTACTTTCACGGGGGTGTAAATACGCCCATAGATAGATCGCAGATAGCATGCCAACTTGCAACAAGATTGTCAGTCACTTGGTTTCAGCTTTTCAAATTAACTACTGTGTTGAACTTAATACGAAGCAAACTTCTTAGAGCAAGATAAATGGCTTATTTTTTTATAATTAAATTTATTCAACCTTGTTGCAACAAGCAGTTATGTGAGGAAACAGTCAGTCTATGATTTTAATTCATCTTAAGACTATTCGAACAAATGAGAAAAATGATCTTATTCCATGGAGATACGAAAACACAATCTGTTTCCCCTTCGAAAGGTCTTTTTAACAAATTATTGGATTGATGTGAATGAAACGTCCACCCCAGATGCTTCATGTCCAAAGGCCAAAAAAATGAAAACTATATTAGCTGGTTAATCAAAGTACTCGCCGTCTACAGTCACACGGTTGCCGTCGCTCAGCCATCGATTCGATTCCGTGGCGAAAGAAGTCTGGAGTCTGCGATGCGAAGAAAGCCTCACCTATATGTTGCACCACCCGATTATCATTTATGGTCGACGGAGAGAAGCAGCCAGAAGCATGACGGTTATGATAGAGCATGTCGAGGCATGACGAACTTGGTCAGCGGCAACCGCGGTAGCAGCTGCCCGGGAAACCGGGCGACAGTGAGGCGAAGCACGCAGCACCATCTGTAGTCGTGGAATGGCAACAGTACCCTTTTAAGGGCCACTTCAGTTAAGTTTTTTCTGTGGTCATGGGGGGCCCATACAGATAACTTGACTGGGCCAGAAAATTGGGTACTGGTCACCTGCGGACTCCAGCATACTGTGGACACCAGTTGGACACCGAGACGACAGAGAGGACAACCCACTTCGTGGATGCAGCCCCTGGATGAAGAAGCCACCCACCTGAGATGCAGCAGTTGACCGGCGATTGCATGTTCAACACAGACACTTGCTTTTAGGATGCGATTCATTAGAGCCAGTACAGACATATTACCTGGGTTTTCCCACCCTTTGCAGCATGCGTGGTTTACCAGGTAATCTATCATAGTTAGTTCGATACAGGGATTTTTTTCAGAATATACAGCAATGCATATTCTGGTTTTTGCCCTCTTCATACAAAATTCTTGTCGCGTTTCTCTATCTTCTGTTTTCACCTTCTTTCTTTCTACTTACATACTCCGATTCGCGGTAAATGTCTCCGAAAGACAGAAATCGTAAGCATCCACACCCGTGACAACAGGCTTTAGTTGCATGAAGCATGTGCATGAATAGGAGATCACTGTAGAAGTTGGAGAGTGGTCACTTCTCACTGCGGGACTTTACGGGGGCAGTGAAACTTCAAATTTTTTCAAGCTTTCAGGAAAGGCCTTCCCTGCCAGGAAGTGATTGAGTTACCGGAAGGGGAGGTAGTCAGTGGGAGAGAGATCGGAGTAATATGGTGGATGAGTGGCAGTCGCCGCCAGTAGTATAAGCCCAATCAGCTGCGAATTTCTTATGTGATGCACTGTCGATTCGTTTACAGTGCGTCATAAAGGCAAGGATTTGGCCAGATCGCCCCCAATGCGAGGTATCACTCTCCGTAGTTTTGAACATACACACCAAACTTGAAAAGTTTTACAATTAAAAATTCATAGAAACCTGGGTAGAACCGAAATAAGAACACATGGGAAACGTGTAAGCTTGAGTCCTGCTGCTGGCCACATTATATGTTTTCAAGGGTTGTCCTCAATTTCACTACACTAAAAAACTGATTTTCCTTACCAACGAAAGAGTTCTCGCTCAAGGACGTAGTCATTTACACATTCCTTTTATAGTGTTTGATTTTTATAAATAACGAAGGGTGGATCCTAAAATTAGTGGTTGTTTGTAAGTTTTTATCTACCACCTGTTTGGGAAGAAATACAAAAATATTTCCCTGATTGGGATGATATTCGGAATCAAGAACCGGGGATGAAATCCTAAGGCACCCCTGACATCCCTCCCGTCAAATCGAGCATTGCCTCTTTGTTGTTTTGTTATACTTTCTTTCCTACTGTCTTTATATTCGTATTGGAATCAATAGAGAAAGTGGGAAATCACATTTATGGTAAAAGTATTCGATTGGAGTCTCTTGAACATTTCCACTCTCTGAAAATAGTCAATAACAAGGAAACAAATATGGGCGAAGACAAAACAGCAGCCTGTCCCTACTTCAAACGGATACAAGCAAGTTCGAAAGGATGGATTCTATTAAAGGGTGGGTTCGTCCACGTATTGAGCAGGGTTTATTATCATGCACAAGATAGGATTTAAACCCTACTTACCTCCCCCAGGTTTAGCTTCACGCCTCCAACTGGATATCTTAACAGAATAGCTGCATATAGGAAGGGTTCCATCTTTATATCGGGGAGAATTAGTCAAGAACGGGATACTTAAAGGAAGATATAAGATATCTACCTTCCAAATTGGAAATCTTATTGAAAATTTGGAGAAGAAAGCCTGTAACAGTAAGTGTACATTAATTGGGTAACTCAACAGTTCTTACAAAATATATTTTCTTCATTAAATGTTTTTACGAACAGGTACACGTATCCCCTGACTGGTGATAAAACAGGATCTGAAACTTGCTTTGTTGCTACAACGAGAGGAATTGAATAGAATCAGAAATAAAAGTACTTAAAAGACATGAAGGAGATAAATGTAAGCTACAAAAATGTTATTAAAGATGTAATAATATTACTATTAATTTTACCAATTATTTCATAGCAGCAATATTTGTAAAAGTAATTGTCAGATAATCAGTAACTTATTTGAGCTTTACTCATTTACTACTTTATTGGCAACATTAATATTTTCACTACAAAGATGTTATCCCGTTTTGTCATACTCTATGCTATCCTATTTCATATGACTACGAGTTTTATCCTGTACAATGAATAAACCAATATGATGTGTTCAAAAAAATAAACAAGTTAACAAGAGATTTTTACGGCGAAATTGAAAGCAAGGAACAAGTTACTTGACTTGGATTCTTGTGTTGAACACAGTCTGATCGATAGACGAGAGAGTAGGGCTGTGCGATTACTATATATCGAAAAATCGAAATATCTTTCAAATAAATGCTTCGTATGGAAAAATAAGAAATCTTTCATATACAGTCCAACGTATTTTAAGTTTATTACTGTGTATTGAAATCACACTGGATGCTAGAGTCATTTAGGAGTGCAAATAATACCCTAAAATAGTTCCTAAACATTCAAACAAACATAACCGACCTGACCTAATCTAGATTTCTATGGTTTAGATGTTTCCAGACATTCCCTGTAAAAGCTACTAAAACTTCTTTCCATAAACCAGTTGCTTTACTAGTACGTTACGAGACTTGCTTCAGCGAATTGAATTAAATTTATTTATGGCCTTTATATTTTTTTTATGGGCTATTTCAGAAGATTTTGACTTCGTTCCGTCACATTCATACGATGCAAGGCTAGTTAAAATTCACAAACAACCACGTCCCGGGTGCAAATTTCGGATTTGCGTGGCAATGTATAACCGAGGGCGGAGCCTATTTGAAGAAGCATTAATGTAATATTTTCCAATACCATGATATGCAATGCCAAGAAGAATGTAAAATCCGTTGAACGTTTCTTTTGTTGATCCCCAATAAAAGTATGTAAAGTTCTAGTCTAATTTGTAGTCGCATTGTAAAGTTAACATATTTCACAATCATTTTGAGAATTCATCGCCTCTAACTCTCCAAAGAAAAATGATTTGCAACACTGATTTATTATAAACTTGTTCAGTAAGTTAATCAACTTGTTTTCAGTCTATTCGTGTCAATCCATAGAGTTAGGAATATAAATAGAGGGAACCTTAGGCTGTTTTGTTGGAGAGGGGGAATGAAGCCAAGAGACGGAAGGGACGAGGCATTTCGGCCATATTAACTGGCCCCATATTTAGAGACCCTCTTTTCCGAGTATTGCCTCTCTGAGGTGCACTCATCCTCCTATCGAAATAGGCAATCCTCACAGTACTCGGTATAGAGGGACTCTAATGGGGCCACACAAGATGGCTGTCGATGAACCGTAATTTGGTTTCATGTGACGTCATGTATGTTCTCTCTATTTTCTTCCAAACTCTATATGTCAATCTTCATTTGTTTTGCCATCGTAATATGTTTATTACTTTGTAAATATTTCGTATGTTTTAGATAGTATTTCATGGTATTTCTGTTGTTTTAATTTTGGGTTATTTCTGTACATGGATTTCGATACGGGAGACGGATCTACTTCTAGTGACCCGAAATTGAAGCCAGCACAAGCCATGATCACCTGGAAGGTGAAATTGATTAATAAAAACAACTGAACATCACGTTCCGTACAATACCTTATTTAAAATATTCCAATCTTCCTCCTCTCTTCCTCAGCTAGATCTTCATCCATTCTTTGCTTCCATACCAAGGCATAGGCCAACCAATAAGACGCAAGTATATCCCAATTCACTAGGCAAGATTAATCGAAAACCGGCATCAAGTTGATCCAGCTTAATTGTATTGGGCCAGTCAATCCGTCTTCCGTATCTAAATTCATGCATCTGTAAAGCCATAATACACAAAGTCATTAATTACAGTACTTTAAATAAGCTATTGCAGGAAGGCGGAGTAACATATCAGTTTAGCTACTTCTCCCATAGACCACTGTAAATACCTCAGACTGTCTCATTTTGCATTCTTTTACAAAATATACTTAAATGCGTTTAAAATATCTAAAACTGTCTGTAATATGAGAGGGCTCATGTGATCCGTGGACGCACAGAACCCATGATTAATTCCTTATAGCTACCAGTTTTATATGGCGTTTAAATTACTTCAAAAGTTAGTTTCATTATTTCGGATGTATACTAACTAACTAACTAACTCTATGGCTTAAGGAACTCGCAAGTTTATTGCTGCAGTAAGAAACGTTCGCCATTGGATTCTATTCTGGGCAAAATCAAGCCAGTTTTCAACACGAACACTTACTTCTCCAAGATCTCTCTAATATTGCCCTCCCAACGACGTCTCGGTCTTCCCAATGGTCTCTTTCCATCCGGCCTTCCAACCAGGATAGCATATAATCTTCGTTTTTCACCCATTCGAGCTACATGGCCTGCCCACCTTAGTTGTCGCGATTTCATGATTTTTACAACATCTGGTGAATCGTAATGCAAAATATTCGCAGTCTTCGTAACAGTCCAATCGTTATCAAAGGTCTTTGTTCTTCGCATTCAATACGAAATTTTGATGTCAAAGTACAAGGACCCAAATGTTCATGAAGACACATCCTTTCCAATGTTTCCGACTATGTACCGTTTTCAGTGCCAGAGATCCACAACTGTCTTTTCTGTGTATTGCATAAGAGAAAAGCTTTGTTCTTACTCCCAGCGTAGAGTGTATAATCATAGTAATAAAGATTGTATACGTAAATGTACGTAACCTGTTTTTGAAAACTGAAATACCGTAACAGAGCGTTTGCCTGAGCCCAAAGGAAATAAATAAAATTCAAATTGAAAATCGAAACCTTACATATTATTGCTAAAGTATTTATGAGTATCATGAGTCGCCGTAACTGAGGCGGTAGCGCGTCTGACTACGAATCAGGCGGCCCGGGCTCAAATCCCGGCCAGGACACTGGAGACTTTCTCATGCCTGGCGCTCTGAGGTGCACTCAGCCTCCAATCAAATTGAGTACCAGAGTGCCCTTGGTATTCGTGGGCACCTAGGGAAGGTAAAGGCGGTAGAACGTGAGACTGACAACTCCACCTCCCTTCGTACCGTAGGCCAAGAAAATGTGGTGCGCTACCTCCACATTCCCCATGCGCCTTTCTCGGCGCGTGCGTATCGTACAGGGGATAGCTTTTATTTTATTAGTATCATTGACATCTATGCAAAAGATAACACAAAATTAAATTTACGAAGAAAAACTACAGAAGCCTTAGATATTATCTAAAAAAAATGCGAAGTAAAGCACACATTTACTTTACGTTTTCACTAGGTGGCACAACTAACGCTTTCTTAACAGTAAGATGAACTGGCATCGAAAACTAGTAATTTCTTTATATGGGCTTCTCTTAAGGTTAATGTCAAGCAAAGATCCCCAACAAAAGATGGCAGCACTATCTCCGTATATATCTAATGGATGTTTATCGTAGCACGAAATTTCCTTGCTGCTCCTACAAATTCAAGCCGAGAGAGTTCTAACTTTCAGGGAAGAAAGTTCATAACCAGTTAAAGAGTTCTATCCGTGCAGAATTTTTATTTACTTTTTTGTTCATTGTTGAAAGAGCTTCATTGTTATAGGTTTGGATATGCATAACAATCCTGAAACGATTTCAACAATGAACAACAAAGAACATAAAAGATCGGCACGGAGAGATCTCTTTAACTGGTTATGAATTTTCTTCCCTGAAAGTTTGAACTCTCTACGTTTGAATTTGTAGGAGCAGCAGGGAAATTTTGTGCAACGATAAAAATACATGAGACCTATACGGAGATAGTAATGCCAAAAATGTTTGGTTAAAAAAAAACAACAACAAACAACAGAGAGTTCATTTATGTTACAGCTTGCTTACGTAATTGCGACATGAAGAGGCTTGACCAAATTCACACATTAAATACAGGCTGCCTCTTCACTATTATAAAATACGGTGCACTGAGAAAGATAGTCAACAGATGTGTTGAGGAAGAGTTCTTTTAAATTTAGTAAGAGGAAGACGTTTACAATTATTCGAGAGAGTTGAAATCATGTGTCCGTGTGAATGACCTGCAACCAAAGGAGCATCCACGTGGGTACGACGAACTAATACTGCGTGCTATACAGTTAACATTCCAACGCAACTTCCAGAAATTGATTCCTCGTAGCACTTTATACGTGAATTGACGTCCGAAGCACAAATCAATGATTGAAGTTCACGGCTACACATTTAACAAAAGAACCAGACGCGAATGTTTTTATTTTAGAATGGTACATGCAAGAAGCTTCTTCATAGTTATGATAACAGAATTTCAAGAAATGTTAAGGTTCGTACCACATCCTCCAGATTAGTGTTTTTGATAGCGGCAGATCCTTTAAAAGGAATTTATGCTTCTCTATTAACGTCGCTTCTGTACTTTCCATTTTCTCTTTATGAACCAGAAAGTGGAGTTTTGCTCATCCAAGTCTATTTCAATCTTTGCTGATTTGTCGGTTGACGAATGTGAAGGTTACCATCTACCAGGGGCGTATTTAGAGTATGAGTCCGGGGACTCCCCTCCCACAAATGTAGAGTTTTAAGCAGAGTTAGTATTATTTTAGGCGCAATTATATAATTTTAATATAAATTGAATGGCCAGACACACGTTGGACACCTCCCTGAAAGCCCATGGACCCTTCCCAGAACCAACTGCCTGCCAACTACACAGATATCTTCCCTTACAATGTCTTTAAGCAACATGTGATATTCGTTCCGTTGTGATGATTTCAGTGATGCTGCCAAAATTTTAATTTTGATGTGTATGTGTGTAAACTCAAAATTGAGGGGACTGTAAGTAGACTTTTTATAGTTTCTATCGATTTGAAACCGTAAACACTTTTAAAGGTAGGTGTTTGTACTAGAGAATTTAGAGGAGGCGATAGGCCTACCCCCTACTGAAGGGGGTCTGGCAGAATGGCTGGTTAAAGTCCATACTTTCATTTCTTGCTATTCGTTTGTCTCCTGTATTTAATGCTGAATGTACCTATCCAAACCTCTGGAAGAAGGCTCATGTCACGCCCATAAACAAGTCGGTATATGGGTGAATCAGATGTAACAAGTTTCCGTCTGTTATTTTTCGTAGCATGCACGCGAAATACTTTGTGAAGACACCAGGTGGCAGTAGTTCTGTTGGTAGAGCGTTAGCTTCAAATGCAGGAGGTCCTGAGTTCAATACCAGCGGTTGAAGATGCTGACTTTTTTCGGGGTTCTCCTCAGTGATACCATTGAAATGGTACCTTCAACTTTAGGGTGACCAGTAATACTCTTTTTAAGAGTGTTATACTCTTTCAGAATTTCAAATACGCGATACTTTTTTGTATCTTAAAATATCTCCAATTATAATATTTTCCTTATCTTTGTAACTTTTAACGTTGATGATATCTTGCAAGTTTATAAATTCCGAAAAAAAGAAAAGAAATATTGCATTTTTAACTGTAAACTTGTGTCAATATCACTTGAAGTGCTGTGCTGATGTAGCCATTTTTTCTCTTGATTTTTGCAGCATCTACTAACTCTTCGAGGAACATTAGATGAACTCTGCCCATCACGGAAGATAATCAGATTATGACGTATACTATACTATGTAGACATAATACTATGAACTTACATTTTTGATAGTACTCTTAGTTTTTTATATATTTTGAAAAATGTTAAAAATGGGTGGGATAGGGGAGGAGCGAGGAACCCTCTTAAACTTGAATTTTGGGGCCCCTCAATACGTCCGTACTTACAGTTACAATAAATATTTGAAGAAACTTGCTAAACGACGAAAAAAAATAGTTTTGTTCTTTAAATTTTTGTTTTCTTCTGTTTAGTGGCTGCTTTCTAGCAATTTGTAATGTTATTTGCTTGTTGTATCATTGTTACTATGTCCAATGCAAAAATGACTAAGGCTGTATTTGAATACATAATAATAAATAAATGAATGAAACCAAATGTTCATTCTTCCGTGAGGTGATTGGCTTCTGAAGAACAAGTCAAGTGGAATAGAGCAATGTTTTTGTCCCTTCCTGAGGCCCTCGAGCAATTGTCTGTCCAGTCATTCACCTGGGAAAGCCCACCAGCACTCAGGCACTTACAGAAGATCGTATGGCTGAGACTACGCTGGGAAAAGCAACGCAACTAAATTGACGATCAGAAACGCAACCTACTCATAACAATAAGCTTCTGTGACGTCATAATCATAATTCTCCTGTCGTCCTTTCTTCCTCTTGAATTATTGGTCTTTCTGTTTCCTTGTTAATAATCATCTCGTCAGAACACGAACACGAACACGAAAGCATTGTGAAGAACATATTCCACTTCCTTTACAAACGAACTAAGGGCCAACATATGGAACAAAGTTAAAGCCATTAAAATACTGTTATGACATTATCACTAATTTAAAGAGGAAAATAAAACAACTTAAATCTTATTAAAATAACATATTAATTAGATTTATTTAAGATATTTATATTTACATTAAGATATTTACGAATAAGATTTGTAACAAATTAAACAGGTGCCGTATACATATCTTTTAAACAAAAATCAAACTTTCACGGTCCAATGTTAGAAACACAATTTATTATTTAATTCCAATATTGAGTACATACACATTTTTAACCCATGGATCTCAATACAGAAGACGAACCCAATTCTAGTGACCTGAAATTAAAGCCAGCACAAGCCATGATAATCTGGAAAGTGTAATAGATTGAAAAAACAACTGAGCATCACTTTCCGTACAATACCGTATTTAAAATATTCCAATCTTCACCCATTCTTTGCTTCCATATACCCAGGTATAGGCCTAACAGTGAGACGCAAGTAAATCCCAATTCACCAGGCAAGATTAATCGAAAACCGGCGTAAAGTTGACTCAGCTTAACTGTATCGGGCCAGTCGATCCGTCTCCTGTATCTAAATCCATGGCGACAGACAAGAGGTGTTACCTTTATCAAATACACCACTCATAGGACTCAGTGTTGCCATGATGCAAGGTATTTATTTCGCAGTTAGCACGGTAAACTTGTAGCAAGTTTGCAACAAGTCAGGTATTGCAAGGCTGTAAACTTGCTACAACATTGCAGCAAACATGCTAGTTGACAGTTGCTAAACTCGCTACAACTTTGCATGCTAAACTTGCTGCAAATCTTCTTTTTAAAAACGTTGCTAGACCAACATTAAGCCTGTGGCGAGAAATGATTTCAGTCAACAATGGGATTCCAACTCAGTCTTCAGATTTGGTTGTTCTGTGTCACTACTGCTGGGGTAGAACAGCACGAGAAGAGAGAAGTAAGACTTTTAACAAAAGAAGAAGACGATAAGTAAAATATTTATATTGTTAATTTATTTAGTAGTTGCGATTGTAGATTGGTTTATAGTTCTTTTACAAGGACATGGATGTAAATACGGTAGACGGGTTGACTGGCCCAATATAATTAAGCTGGGTGAACTTGACGCCGGTTTTCTATTAATCTTGTCTGGTTAATTCGGATTAACTTGCGTCTTATTGGTTGTCCTATGTCTGGATGTGTGGAAGCAAACAATGGATGAAGATCTAGCTTAGAATGAGAGGAGGAAGAATGGAATATTTTAAATAAGGTATTGTACGGAACATGATGTTCAGTTGTTGTTTTTTTTTTTAATCAATTACACCTGCCAGATACTCATGGTCTGCTCTGGCTTCAATTTCGGGTCGCTAGAAGTAGATCAGTCTTCCATATCCATGTTACAAGGAAAGTTCATGCATCAGGATATTGAATATTTATCATCGAACCCAACTTTCGTTTATATTATATTATGTAAAACTTGTGTGAACTACCCTGCAGATATCCCAGTAGCACACATACGTGTTTTCAACGTTGATTTTAGGTACATTACATGGTTAACCGTTATCGGTTGAAAAAATGTTTATTTTGAAATCATATTTCAACATGGACGTCATTCCGTTGATAAGACGTTAATGCAACGTGTATTGAATATATTATATTGAACTATGGTATAATTGATTTTGTATAATGCATTTCTTATTAATGTTATGTCAAAAAATATAATTAAAAACTAATTGAATGATACAAACTAATTTTGGTGTTCTCATGTGCACGTTGAAAACAGATTGAATTTTAAACTATATTTCAACGAACATTAGATTTCAATGATACAGTAAACGAGTAGTGGCCTCTCCAGGTGGATTCTTGGATAAGTGGTCAACGCGTTGAGCTACCAACGAGAAGTGCAGAACGTTCCTGTGTTCGAACTCCACAGCAGCTCGCATTATTTATTGTTGGAAAATTAACACCGTATATGGTGATAAAAGCAACGGACAAGATGAAACTAAATGTGTGTATACTAATAGACAACATTCATGCTCTATTTTGGCCAGCTAAACCCGTTCCATCATAGTTTCTTCTCAACCATTATTCAACGTCGAATAAGCCGTTGAAGAAGCGGTACATTTACAACGTTAACATAACCTTTCGGTACTAACGTTTAATCTACATATTCCCAACGTTTGTGTGCTACTGGGGTATTTTTTGTATAGAAGGATCAAATAAAAAGACGATTGATCGTAATTACAATAGCTTACTGCGGCTGATGTGGAATTTGAGTAGCTACTGGTGTATATTACATGCTCTAGCTCTGGAACTGAAGCTTTCTCTTCATGACATATGTCAGAACAATGGTTGAGGTGTGAATAACCTATTCTAACTACACCTTTATCAGCATAACCTAACCATCTTTAACTTTAAAGGTATTTAATAATTACCGATTACTCCGCGGTTCCTCTCGTGGACGAAATACATTTTGCTAGTTCTTTTATGTTGCGGAAACAGCTCCTGGAATAAAGGCATTTATATAGACTTTAATTCCAAACTGGTGAAGGTTATTGATCCTGTGTTGGAGTCGAGCTATGAAGAAGGCTCATTCGTGATTTTTCAGAAGGGAGTCACCTCAAGAGTATTATAATGATGTGTAGTTTTCTGTTTGAGTCCATGACATTTCTCAATCTCGCTGCCAATTTCCCAGATACTACGTCAGTTTAAACCAAATTTCGACTAGTTTTGATGTAACTAACGATTGTTTCTCCGGTTTGATTACTAACTGGAACGCCGGAGTTTAAAACATCCTAACCTAACGAATGGTTAATGTTTTTCATACAATTTGAAAATGCGTATATTGTACTCAATGTACAAATCAAGAAAATTCAATTTGTTTTATTCCCGAACATTAATATAATTCTATACAATGTATGGCATCGTCATTTTAGAATACAGGTTATTACATTCAGATTTTGGAGCTATTTTCAAGGAATTCGTCTACACTATAAACAACCATGGCAGTTAACTTATGCTTCATAACATTTTTAAATTTTGAGGTCTTTGATTTTCTTAGGAATATTATTTTATAGTTTTTTACTCAACTCAACAAAACTATTTGTAGTTGCACTTAAATTACATTGACCAATTCTTACTTCTGTTCTATTCCTTGTTAAGTGGCCGTGAACAGATTCATTACTTCCCAATTCACTGAGGTTATTCTTCACGTACATTAAACATCCTAATACATATGGAGATGGCGCTGTTAAAAAAAAAAGTTTTTGAAATAAAGGTTTACATGATGTTTTGTTGTCACGTTACAAATTACTCTGATGGCCTTTTTTGAAGAATACACATCTTTTTAACATTTGGATCATTCCCCCAGACTATTATACCTTAAGCTAAGTGGCTGTATATATAGGCGAAATAAACAGTTTTAAGTACCTGTTCAGTGACGCACAGTTTTAGTTTTCTAAGCATGAAAATACCTTTGCTCAATTTCTTACATAAATGATCAATGTGATAGTTCCATTTAAGGTTAGATTGTATATACACTCTTAAGAACTTTACTGAGTTGATGGAATCAGTTTTTTTTTCTTGGTTAAAGAAAACTCTAGGTTGTCTGTTTTATCTTTGTTAACACATCAAAGATTTGCTGAGCACCAATTCTCTGCAGTTGAGTTTGCAATAGTCAGGTTATTTAAAGCAGAAACAATATTATTTCCGGTTACCTTTACAGCTAGATCATCGGTAAGAATGAGTAGCGTTGCTGTCTACATTTTTCGATAAAACATTTATATACAATATGAGAAAAGCAGGCCCAAGTATGGAACCTTGAGGTACTCCCGAACTTAATTTTACATATTGAGAAGATTCACCATGTAATACACAG
>JAGDQP010037712.1:0-18489 GCA_022664845.1 Lepisma saccharinum
CGAACGCTCTACCACCGAGTTATGACAGATCTTCTGTGATTATATTTTGTGTTTTCTCTCTTCAATTGGCGTTAACGGGATTCGAACTCGTTATATTTCGGTTACTAGTACGGCATGCTAACAACATCGTGTAACAACAAGCTACCTTAAAAGAACGACAATGGACAATGTGCGTCACAATGTTACATTAGATACAGACTTGTCACTTCCCTTCCAAAACAAATGAGACCAATGTCTTACGTACCTTGCGTCATGCTTCTTCCATTAAAAAGCGAAAAATAGTCTCTTGCATATTCCTTTCCTAAATAATCATAATCCGTTTCCGCCAGTGCCGTAGCCAAGGGGGTGGCATCCGGGCATGTGTCCCCCCTAACGACTCGGGCTCTTTTTTATTTGCCGGGCACATAACATCTTTTGGAGCGATTGATTTGTTTTTCGAAACAATCATACATTAACATGTACAGAATATTTAGATATGTCTTGATTATTAATAAAGTATTCATAACTTTCACTCCCTATACCCTCTTTATTTATCAACTTTAAAAAGAATTAAATCTTTTCTTTACAACGAGCTGTACACAGTGTGAATTTGTCCTGCTTTCTTATCTTTTGTCTGAAATGGAAGTTGTAGTAATGGCTGGTATTCAACTCTAGCAGTAGGCTTCTTCACAGCTATATTGTGTACCGGGATGACGGAACAAGGGGCCTTTGCCCACTAACCATTTGCGAGCAAGGTAATCTTATATATTAAATATGTAAATAAGAAAGCTATTTTGACCTTGCTCCCCCAGTCGAAAAGCTACTCACTATGTGGTTGGCTATACATAAAATAAACAAACGGCATTGTAATTCAATATTTCTATATTACAATTTTCTATGACAAATGGCAGTCTTTGAAAGATAGACTTGTATGGTATATTTCTCAATTTCTCTGGCACGTGATATATGTAAGTATTGTTTACTCATATTGTACTGCATATCCACAATGACCTCAGTAGTTCAGCCAGTTGTGATGTGTCGTGCTATTTTTTCGGAGGCTTTGAGTGAGGTCCATCAATTCGAATCCCACTCGGGGCAGACCATCCAGACTGAGATTCTTCCTGGTTTTCCTTAGTGCCACCAGATAAATGCCGGGAGAATGCCTCTAATATGGCTGGATCCATTCCTTGCCCTCATTCCTTCGGTACGGAAGCAACACTATGTTTGGTTTGTTTGAAAGCTCAGGTAATTATAGCTGACAGTTAACACATAGGCCTAAATGTACTTATAGAATTGGAAAAGAAAAAAAGTTCATAGCTTAACAGTCGCCATTTGCTCCACCAGAAGATAGTCACGAAACAATCATCTTGTAAATAATCTTTAGAAAAAGAAGAACAAATAAAGAAAATGTACAACAACGTAATCAAAAGATATGTTGAGTTGATGATGTAGGATGAGTTCTGTAACCTCCGATATACTCAATAAAATCTATTCTCTTCTTCTCTCTCTTTTAAGTTGGTGTCCGGGGTTAATTGCCGTGTCCGATGCTATTGCTAGGTTCTGAACTTGTCAAAAGAAGAAGAATAAATTTACAGAAATTAAATTGCTGTTGCAGATTATTCTGATTCTACATATAACAACATTTACATCTGAACTTTGCTTCTCAAGTTTGAGGATAATTAAATCATATCTTCGCTCGTCTATGACAGAGGACAGATTAAATGGCCTGACACGCTTGTCAGTGAACAATGACATTAATGAATATGTTCTCAGTCTGCCCGCCACAGGCAAACATCGGCTGAAAATTGCGCTGTAAAAGTGGCCACAAAGTTAAAGTTAAGATACATATAAAATTTACATATAAAGGTTATCACATGACTGTGATTACGATTGTTCACTTATATCAGTTGGTTGCTAAAGATGGGATGGCATCTTTGCTCCCATGTTTAGGTGATTATTCAATGAGTTCACAAAAGTTAGTCTACGAGAAGGGAGCACCTATTCAGATATCCTGGATGCGGATCTACGTACCCCAGAAATCTTTCGTTGCTCCTCAACATTTGGAAATAAAAAATAAAAAGTAAATTTTTAGCGTAGCTAACAGCCCTTCATGGTCTGGATGTTAAGGAGATTAGTTTACGTTTGCATTATTCGTGTACGTTTACGGGTAGCTTTACTGCCTGACCACGGAATTTTACCAGACAACTTTTATTCTATTTTGGTATCTCCGGGTGTATTTCATATTTGTGGAGTAGCTTTCTGGTTCGGGGGCTTAAGGACCCCTGGTCTATACGTTCAATTGTCATCTTAGGCTTCAAGGACAATCAAAAAACTAATCACCTTGCGAACATCTTTGATCTTTCCGTTCTTTTGCAGAGTAAATAATCAGAGAACAACTTTCTCTGATACAAAAATAGAAACAAGAATTTTTAATGAAAAAAATTGGTCAGGTATTAAATATTATTCAATATTTTTTTTCTTAGTTCATCACAACAGGTTTTGAAACCCGAAGAATCACGCAGCAGGCTATTAGAATTGTCTATTCAGGTGATTCTGTAAGAACAGTTCCTTCGGATAATATTTCTTGCATGATTAAAAATGAGTTCTTACTGAATGTAGAATAAAATATAGATTATTATTATTAAAATAACAGTAGTTACTCAACCGTTATTTTCTAGTATTCTGGATCGGAATCCGTTGATTCCTTTTGTAAGTAGCTCTTAAATTGTATCAGCACAGAAAATCTTTATTATCTAACGAGAATCAAACCCGGAGCAATGCGTACCAAGTGCAAAAAGCGTGTTACCTACTAGGTTAAGAACGGTCATATATAGGGCTCGGAAGTTGAAGACCTAAAAATTGCCTAAAAAAGACCTATAAAAAGACCTAAATATATCTAAAAAAAAAGGACCTAAAAACTGGAAGAAAGGATATAAAAACGCGATCCAATTAGAATTACATATTTAGTGAATATAATGCTTAAGAAATACAAACTTCTGGTGGTATACAATATAGGGCTTACAGTTGAAAAAGAAAGCTATATCAATGAAATGCTTTACTTTGTCTTTCAGTTTGCATTTTTGTTACATTGTTTCTGTTGTCCAAGTTGAGTCTTACATTTTCAACACTTTTGGAGAACACCCGGAGGCCAGGACACTTTTGGAGGAGTCCAGGACACCACATTAGCCCGTAACACCCTGAAATTCTAATTGGTCTGTGTATCAGTTGGCACGCAATAAAAAAAAATTAAAATATGTTATGCTTTAAATTGTAGGTGAAGAACAAAATGACTTCCTCGCCGGATGTGAATTCGGCAGCCTTGACTAGCACGACGTATCAAAATAAATTTTTGACTGTGCCTTTTCCAGGAACGGCCCAAGGCAAAATTTTCACCCAGGCAAAGAGACTTTTGGCCTCTTTGCTAATCCTAGCCTATAGTTTACATTTTATTAAAGTGATTTTAATAATTTAAAGGCCATTTTTCAAAAAGAGGGCGGGGCGGGGCGGGTACTAATGTGATTCTGAGTTGCAATATAGTCTCAAGCAGCAGTTATGGTCTGCACGAAGTTCCCACCGTCCAGCGCTAAACATACAACACGCACCCTAGTGCTACGAAATTCCCTTTTCTCCGTTGTGGAGAAAGAAGGTGATGCAACTGTACAGAAAAAGTACAAAACACTTTCTAATTTTTTTTAGGTTCCTTCCACCCTGACGGCGGCATCCCAGACAACCGCCCGGGACTGATGTTTAAGAGGTGGTGGTGATTCGTATTGAGAATAGCTAGTAAATATATAGTCAAAAGATGAAGTGCAAAAAAATCCATTAAGACCCATAAAAAAATAAAACCCACCATTTTCTGGCCTACAATGACCTAAAATGAACATATATTATGTTAAGCCTCGTTTCGGGGCGCTCGTAAAGAAAAGGATTTTTCCTGAACTTCCTGGCCCTAGCACTCATATATATATGAAACAGAGAGAGAAAGAGTTTCTGTGCCCCTCCCTTAACAAAATCGTGGCTACGGGCCTGGTTTCCCCACTCAGGTCCCAATTATATAAGGTATCATTCAATCAATCACTCACTTCTTCCAGACTATAGTACTAGAACGCGTGACATACAGACAACCACAAACACACATACACATACAAGCACAAACACACATAAAATTGTTAAAAGAGTTTTTACCCTGAACGTGTTACGTTGTCAGTAAAGATAAAAAAGAGAGATCTCAAACGATTCCCTTAGTCCAGATATTATAACACTGGCTGTAGGCCAACGACTCGAAGGTCCTGGCAGGGGCACGGGTCCCTGACAGACCAAAATCAAAAGTTACTGGACTGTCCCATTTAAAATAAAGTTTTTCGTGTATGAACATGATAGTGACAGCTTCTATTGGGATGTTAGGCGTGCTGGAACCCATTCCAAACTATGGACTATTCTCCCGTTCCTGTTAATTATGATTCGCTACTTTCTTGCAGAGTTTTTACAGTTCGGAAATCGAAATGGGAGAACATGCCATGGTCCAGTCAGGATTTGTTTCTATATGTTCGGTGGTGTGTGGGCTCCCGAATATCCACATGGTTATCGCTCTCGCCCTTCGTGCGAGCGGTTCCGGGTTCGATTTGCAGAATTTTGGTACTTAGACTATCTAGTATCGTGATAAATATTGGGGAGACACTTTGAATACAAGAAATAGCAAATTGGGGTCATAAGACCCGAAGTGAACTGCGATTAGAGCCGATGCGCTGACTACGCACTACCCAGCTAAAATTCGTTTGAATTTGAATTTTATTTATGGCACTCAAGCATCTCAGGCTCAGGCCGAGCTAATAGCTGTCTGGCAGAGCTTGATGCTCTACGGAATGTCGTGCCATTAGGTTTGAGTTAATAGACATGATTTGAGGTGTTTGAAGCGTCAGTGTGGCAAATTTCTGCATGACTTGAAAAAGAAACGAGATCAAGAGTAATATTTTTTCGTCGTGTTCAGACGTCCATCAATGCTTTGATTTGTAGCGACAGAAAAGCGAAAAATAGGGTATCAGCTACCAGAAACGTCCCTCCGAAAATATATACGTGAGTGACTAACCTGAAAACAACCTTATTGGTCAAAAGTTGAATTTTGCATTTTTAGTTTGTTTCTGCTTCTCATAGAACATTCAGAAACTAATAAAAAAAATCGGCATTTGTTTGGAAGGCCTAAATGAAGTCCGAGCATCGATCCGAGAGCCTTGGAGTAAGAAGTGCATGCAACTTCCAGTAACTTATTTTATCAACTGTGATGTAGTTCTGGTATACACCCCAGGAGAGCTTGAGAAAAGTAGAGCTTACATATTTAAAATATATTGATTTTCGCCCTAAAACCATGCTTAAGCTAAATATTCTCTTTTATAGTAATTCAAATTTAACACTAGATATATGTCCATATTTTATCAAATTAAAGCTTGCAAAAGCTAAACAAGTGCAAAGAGACAAGTAAGAATATCTAACATTATTTGAAAGATATAAGTGTTGTTGGTAATTCATTCTAATCGATGAAAATGATCCGAAGAGTGAAGATCAAAGCTCCTTATAGTCTAAAATCAGATTCCTACCTAACGACAGAGGAATAAGTTGTTTGATTTTCTTCGCAAGTAATTCAAAATAATAATAATAATAATACACAATTAATCAAAGTTGTCATTATGCGGTTATGAACAAATCTAATTCTGAAAAGTATGACAAACATAAATACAAACACATACATACATGGTCAGATATATGGATGACTGCATAAGTGAATATGAATTACACCCCCGAATAACTTTAGACACCCCGCTTTGACTACATTCCCTGGTCCTGCATTTGACAATTTTCAGTTGTAACCCAACTCCATTTTACCTCAATCGTCCACTTCCAGTCTAAACTAATGTGGATCAAATTTTCAGTTCCAACTCAGATTCAGATTTTTTATGTTTGTTGTTGTTGTGCGGCCCGATTTTTGATTTATGATTTAATTCTTCAGTTAGGGCTACTTTTCTTGCAAGCGTGTGTTGCTTGCGATTTGGGTGAGTAGCCAATTGAGAAACATGTTACACGTAGAACACACAATAAAACAAATGTTTCAATTGGCTACTCAACCAAATCGCAAGCAACACACGCTTGCAAGAAAAGCAGACACGTACAGGATTGTGTATACAATACACGCCGCAAAAAATGTTTACGCTTTTTGCTGGAAACAGGAGATAGCCTAAATAAAATAAACCGGCCGCATAGCGATATCAAGCGTAGAAAACTGAGTTAAAGCTGAAAATTTCGTTTAGACTGGAACTAGACAATCGAGATTAACTTTACTCCCTCCTTTCATTAAATGTTTAATCGCATCGATCAGTCTAGAATCGCGTTTAGATAGAAGTCACTGGCCTGAACTTTTTTCTTTAAATTTTGACCTAAACTGAAGTATCTGTGAACAGTAATGAATTCGACACTTTCACCCGAGGGGACTAATATTTAAGGAAATTACTGCTATTTTTTAAAGACTTACTGCTGGTAACAAGGGCGCCGATCCCGGGGGGGGGAGGACTTTGGGAGCCCTGGTCCCTCCAAAGTTGAAATGGGCCTCCTTCATGGGGGTGGGGTGGGGTGAATGCTAAGTTGAAGTAGGTTCTTCTATTTCTACAGTACCTGGTCATTCGTTTTCCTCTTCTACTAACGCGTATTTCTCTTTGGCAAATCTATTTCATTGATAAATCCCACATGGTCATTCGTTTTCCCCTTCTACTAATGCGTATCTCCCTTTGACAAATCTATTTCTTTGATAAATCCCACATCTGAATTGCCCCCCCCCAAAAAAAACACACACCTGAATGGGTCCCCCCAAAGTTACACAGAAATCGGCGCCCTTGGCTGGTAACTCCATATTAACAAAATATCAGTGGAGGCGGCGTCCAGTGGATCCTCCTACATGCGACATATAAATAGATGAAAAATGAGTTACTGGGAAGCCCAGACAAAATCGCAAGGGAACTCGCCTTACAATTCGGTTTAAAAAAATTCTCAGAATTGGTACAAGAGAAAGAATGGTGATTTTCACGCAGTCTAGAGAAAATCACCGTTTTAGAAATCTGGCATGAGAGAAGTTTCTAGAAGGGCCACTAAAAGTTCCTCACAGAGGAGCTCAAAATTCTATTTACGCTACTGCAAAATCTACTCTCAAAATTAAACACCTCTTCACTAAGTGTGTAGTCTATCGTAGGGAAGCGATACCTTTCGAGAATTTATTGATAATAAAAATCTCAATCAAGGAACAATGAGTGGAATCCTGTCGGGGATAAACTTAACAGCACCACAGAGACTCAGCAAACTTCTCCTAAAAATAAATGTGATGATTTGAATACTAAAATAAACAAAACAAATGAATTCTCCTGGAGCCTGCATATAAACAAAGAGTAAATAACTTGATTCTCTCCCTTCACAAGCAAATTATACAACAAAAGCTTTTGGCGACATAATTATGAGCAGTGCTCAGTCCAAAGACGACTACTAAGGCACACATTTGGAGAAATAAAAAGGAAAGAGCTAAACCTGCCTGAAAGGACCTACCGCATACGCGGCAGCACACTAAAAAATGTTGACAAGAGAGATAGCAGGTTGATCACTTGCTGTACTTAGGGGTGTTCTGTATTGAGATTTTTATACCGACTTTCGGTATTTTGGATACCGACAATTATCGATATACCGAAATACCGACAATCCGTTAGTTAATACCGAAATACCAAAAATACCGAAATACCGAAATATCAAAAATACCGATATACCGAACGATATCAATATACCAAAATACCAAACAATATAAAAATATCGAAAAACAATGATATTGAGCAATATGGAAGAGCACCTTTGAACACGTTGTTTGGCGTATTTAATTTTGGTTCCTCACACTCAGAGAATTTGTTCAGAGAGACAAATAACATATGTAAAACTTTTTGGCAAACTTTTATTTTTTTATATATACGGGCCAGTCTACTAACTTTGGACTTAGGGCCGCCCTTTAGCTGTTAAAATCCATAACCATGTCCCTGCCGGGTCTCGAACCCGGGACCTTGAAGTCGATGGCCTACTACCGCCGCAGACCGCTCGGCCACCTGGACGGCTAAACAACATATGCATTGGAACATATACAGTTCGCAGAAGAAAATAACGTACTTCATTGTCACCTTAAAGCAAGGACAGGAACTGGGTGGCCATCGTTCAAACTTGCCCCCCTAGGGGGTAGATTTGAACATGGCTGGGACAGCTTTGATTTTATTACAAGATCATTTGATTTCTTAGTAAATGCTTCTAGAGACAAATACAGAAGCAGAAGAAAGTAAACTAAAGCCATACAAAGAGTATAAACTACGCAGTTGTTAATAAACGATGAACTTACTTGCTTGCTTGTTTCTTTATTGTGGTTATGAGGATTGCAAAACCATTATTCTTTCATAAACTTTGAACTCGTACAAATTTTGTTAAAAATGTTACACATAGGGTAATTGAAATGCTTTTACACTGTTGATATGTTGCAAACTAATTTTTCTTCTCAACAGTAAGTTTTAGCTATAGGGACATAAGCTGCTATCCCCCTACCCTCTTTTCGTTCAAAGCTGCTCCAGTACGTCCAATTACGCACATTTTGTTATTATGTAAGAAGGAAAAGGGTTATCTGAAACCAACAAGGGCAATTTAATGCGTGAAGGAGCATAGTTACTTCGTAAGTTAACATGGGAAGATATGCTACAGTTCTCTTCTCTCCAGAAGCTTACAATCTCTGAGATGAAAAACTTTGGTAAACTTTATTATGGGCCAGTCTAGTAACTTTAGACTTCGGCCCGTCACGATTCGCCTTTAGCGGTTAAAATCCACACCCATACTCCTGGGACCTTCGAGCCGATGGCCTACCTCCGCAGACCCCTCGGGCCGTACGTTACACCCCCCCGACCCCCCCCTAAAAACACCCTAAGAAGAATTTCTGAACCCCCCCCCTAAGGGGGGTGTTCTTTCGCGACATTTAATAGTGAGAAATTCCTGGAATTTCGATTTACGAAGACGGCAGTTATGATAATACACAATCAAATCTTGGTAGTAGTTTTGCATTTATTCCGAAGAAATAGCTTCTTTTGGGCTACATTCCTTTGTCATTTCGCAAAAATCCATCAGCAGCAAAAGAAATGAGGCAGGAAACAATAAACATCCCCGTATGAAAGCATCTGTTTGGTGGCTGCCCCTGCAGTGTTAGAGTGCAGAGATGCTAGACTCACTTCAGATGCACTCATTATCTATTAAGTTGTTGTGTGTGCACAGTGGAAAAGGCGGAACGCCTCACAATGAAGAGGAGAATTATTGAAACAAAGGAACGAAGTTTAGGAGCTCGTACATATGCATTAATTTTTCTAATTTAAGTGAATCTTTGCTTCATAACTAAATTAATGGAAATAAAAGTAACAGTGTTTACAAACTTGATGCGACGACCTTTCTAGTACCTAACTCTGTGTTCTTCAGGGTTTTATTTCATCATACTCTCATTCATTCAAAAGAAAATGGGTAAAATTCATCTATGCAACGCTAACGAACATTTTGTGAAACAAAAGCGATATGAAATGAAGCACCGAGCGGCCGTGGCTCAATGCGTTGGAGCTGGCTTCGCATTCCGGAGGTCCAGGATTCCATTCCTGGAAACGGCCATCCTGACTGAAGTTTTCAAGTCTTATCAGGCAAATGCCGGGATCATATGTTATTTCAAGGCTATGTCCGTTTCCGTCCAATTTCCTTTCCCATTGTTCATGCTTGTTGTTGTTGCTAAGCTCCAATGTAAAATTGTCTCCGATTTGTATATGGAGATACCCGAAATAAATAAATCTTCGGAAGTCTGTGTACAGACAGACCACAAGTGGCTGGAGACAAAGTCATACGTTTCCCTACGTAGGTGCCAGTTAAATAAGGTATCATTCAAACACTCACTCATTTGTGCCAGACTTCGGTACTCGAACTCGTGACGTACAGACTAGCACAAACACACATACAGACAGACAATAATTAAAAGAGCTTTCTTTTTTGTTATTCTGAACGTGTTACGTTGTCGCTAAAGATAAAAAAGAGTCCTGAAAATTTTTCCTTAGTCAAGATAGTATGACACTGGCTACACAGTTTTTCCGATTTTTTATTTAACTCTACTCCCAGATGAAATGATTAGCACCGAAGCCCTGCGTGCGCTTTCTCTTATTTATATTGGAACTGACAATATTTGAAATTCGAAGAGTAACGATAAGAGAGACTGCGGTAGTCAACATTTCAAGCAATCGGGATTTTTGAAAATTTTAATATTTCATTAAATTTAATATTTTAATAGCCACGGGTTGTGCATGCAGGCGTTAGGGCAACGACTCGAAGGTCCCGGGTTCGAGTCCTGGTAGGGGCATGAGTGTTTGTGGATTTTAACTTGGTGAAAAGGATCGAATCGTGACGGACCGAAATCAAAAGTGTTACTAGACTGTCCCATAGAAAATAAAGTTTTTACGTGCATGAAGGTAATAGTGACATCCACTACTTGTAATCTTTGGCGTGCTGGAACTCATTACAAACCATTGACTATTCACCAGTTTCTGTTAATTATGATTCGCCACTTTCTTTCAGAGTTTATACGGTTCGAAAATCGAAACGGGAGGGCATGCCGTGGTCCAGTCAGGATGAGTTTCTGGGTTGGCTCCCGGATGTCCACATGGTTAACGCTCTCGCCCTTTGTGAGGGAGGTTCCGGGTTCGATTAGCAGAATTTTGATACTTATCCAGTATCGTGATAAATATTAGGGAGACACTTTGAATACAAAAACGAGCAAATTGGTATCATGGGAGCCAAAGTACAACTGCGACGAGAGCCGATGCGCTGACTATGTAGTACCCAACGAAAAGCCGTTTGAATATTATTTTATTTATGGCATTCAAGCATCTCAGGCTCAGACCGAGCTAAAAGCCGTCTGGCACACCTTGGCGCTCGACGGAATGTCATACCATTAGTTTGGGTTTGAGTTAGTAGATATGATTTTAGGTGTTAGAAACGTCAGTGTGACAAATTTCTGCATGGTTTGAAAAAGAAACGAGATCATGAGTAATATTTTCTCGTCGTGAAAGTTTAAAGAATTTTATTCAAACGTCCATCAATGCTTTGGTTTGTAGCGACAGAAAAACGAAAAATAGATACCAGAAACGTTCCTCCGGAAATATATATGTTAGCGACTAATCTGAAAATAACCTTATTGGTCAAAAGTTGAATTTTGCATTTTTAATGTTTTTCTGCTTCTCATTGAGCATTCAGAAAAAAAACAACTAAAAATGACATTTTACAATATATTAGTCAATCCACCTTAATACAGTTAAGAAGAATTGAATTTGTGGAAGTGGATGCCCTGAAGTGGACCCATAAGAATTGAGTCCATGATTTCAGCATTTGTTTGGAAAGCCTCAATGAAGTCGGTCACTTTGGGCATCGATCCGAGAACTTTGGAATAAAAAGTGCATACAATTTCTACTAAGTTATTTTATCAACTGTGATGTAATCTTGATATATACTCCAGGAGAGCTTGAGAAAAGTAGAGCTTACATTTATTTAAAATGTATATTTTTTGCTCTAAAGACATAGTTGAGGTAAATAATCTCTTTCATAGTAATTAAAATTTAATAATAAATATATATCCATATTACCAAATTAAAGCTTGCAAAAGCTAGACAAGTGCAAAAAACAAACAATATCTAGAATTATTTGAAAGCTAATAGTTCTGTTGGTAATTCATTCTACTCGATGAAAATGATCCGAAGCGTGAAGATCAAAACTCATCATAGTCTAAAATCAGTTTCCTATATCACGACAGAGGAGTAAGTTGTTTAATTTCTTCGCAAGTAATTAAATAATAATAATAATGCTTGCTATTTACACACATTGTCCTTATGTGGTTATGCACAATTCTTATTTTGAAAAGTATTACAAACAGAAACGCGCGCCCGCGCGCACATGCATGCATACATGGTAAGATAATTATAATGGATGACTGTATAGTATAGTATATAACTGAATATGAATTACACCCCTCCAATAACTTTAGACACCCCCCTTCGACTACATTCCTGGCGTACTCCCTGGTCTGAAACAGGCAGGCAGTCTCGTCTCAACTCGAATTTCAGAAAGTGTGTCACATCTACATACTAAGAAAATCCCGGTGTACCTATAAAACTAGGCCTAGGCCGACTCCTTCCAATATCCTTTCCCCAGCCTATACCGTCCTGAGCCTGAGATGCCTAAATGCCACAAACAAAATTCAAATGCAAATTTATTGTTCTGCATGAAAATTCAGTCATTAAAATGCACATTATTGTAGCTTTCAATAATATATTTAAAATTTGATTTTGGCACAACTGAATTACTTAAGGAGTGTACGCACTATTCTGTTGCGATGAATTAATATTATGTGCCATCCATCATAGCTGTGAGGTTGGGTTAACCCATTTTGTGGCGAAATTGGATTATGGAAATTCCTGTTTTACGGAATTTAGAGAGGATGAGCCCAAGTGTGGACAATCGGAGGGAAGCGTCATCAACAAACGGGCAAAGTAAGATCAAAACAGACACACAAATAGACACTCCTAGGAAGAGTTTGTGGTCAAGAAATAAGTCGCAAATGTTGCCCAACACCCAAAACATCCTCTTCTTAGCTCCTTTCTTTTTCCCATATATGGTATCGCGTGATATTAGCGGAGGGGCTAGGTGTTCATTGTGACACTTCGAGAATGTTGATGCAAGCTTTCCGGCAGGGCCCCGTATAAAAGGCCCAGGGTCACAAACTATCGACACAGTCGACGGCTACGAAGCCACTTGGACGTGAACCCTGTGTCAGTTAAATCAAGAAATCTCACAACAGGTCAGTAAAAGTTAACTTCATGAATTTAGTTATTTTGGTACATGAAACCTACTTTGTCCCCGGTCTTGTAACATGTCTTATTACCATGTTTTCATACAACTTCCAACGGTCATCTTCAGGAAGAAGTTGCAACTTACATCTTTACTATTTAAATTATACGCAACTGTCTTGTTAAATGTAAAGTGAAAAAAAAAAGTACAGTCATGCTAAGAAAAGGACAGTCTGTCGTTGCTTTATCGAGTTAGTTTAGGAAGAAATCATTTAGGTTTCACATTTAGGTTTCTACAGCATGTCATGTATGTTGTGTTAAAATCTTGAAATATTATTACTGTTTTTATTGTACTAAACATTGTGTACAGCCATAACACCAAGCAGAATGTCAAAATATGTTTTAACAGCCACATCCGCTTCATTTAATGCATTTGATTTTGTAGAGTTTTGATCTATGGATATAAATTATCTACAAATATCCAGTTATAGCAGCTATTGCACAATATTTAGTTGCTAGTTTTCCGATCTTATGGAAGATTTAAAGTATTAGAAATGATTAGTTCTAGAATATCATCTTCACTGGGATGCTACGACCAAATTAAGCCCAGATCACCTCCTTTCCCCATGCTTCACATTCCCCTTTCCAGCCTGCCTGAAAGTCTTTAATTATATCTATTAAAACACACATGAACTTTTAAAAATTTTGAAGTCTATGACATCCATAACTCAGATCGGAAATGATAAAGCAGGCTGAAGAATAGAGAATGGGGTGGACACGGCCTATTTTCAAGGTACCATCCGGATGTTCACCTGATAGGACTGGGGAAGATTCTGAAAAATACCACGATGGCCGATTTCGGAATCGGAACTTGCAACCTTCCAAATGCGGAGGCACTCCTCTTCCGTTGAGCCACAGCTGATGGTGTCCAGAAGCATATTTTATATCTTGCTTCAGATATTGATTACAGAATTGTAAACTTATGTAGTCATGGCATAGATGTAACAAGAAATATGTACAGCTGAGGACAAAAATGGAAACTTCCTTATTGTTTCGTAAACTTTTTTACCATATTTCTAAATGTGCTACTTAACAATATGTTTTTAATTTTGAATTAAATTACATATTGGTAAACTTTGCGGGGTATAACCAGGCAACGCAGTCCCTATGTCTACTGAACATCAGGATCAAACCAGTTTTGTCATTCTGCTCTCTAGATGTTTGTCCTGAGCTAGGAGAGAGAACAATGTTGCTAAAACAGAAGAATGAAAATCCATATAAAAATAAACAACTTACCCTACAATAAAAGGTAAATAGCTTTTTGAAAATGTCCATTTCATTTCTTGTCTCCAACTGTACATATTATAAAGGAGAAATATTCGAAAATTGGAGCTAAAACAATTTTTCTTTTCGTTTTTCAGTCTCAATTCAAAGTGGCAATGTGGCAGTAGCATCAACGTCACGGTGTGAATATGTGCATGCACTTCAATGTGTGGAAGGAAGCGCACGAGAAAGACCATGCGATAGTCATACAGAACCGGAAGAACCGAAAAGTAAAAAAGAAGAAAACGCCGTTAAGTGATTATGTGGTAAAAACAACACCTACTCAAAAGGAGAAAATTGATCAACAAGTAGCAAGATATACGTATATATATATAGATATATATACAACAAACTCCTCATTCGCAAGTGACATGCTGAATTGAAGTAGTTGGTGCAACTTTTACGACCAGGTTACAGTCCTCCAACGAGAGCAGATATTGGTGGTTCCTTCCTAAAAAAAGTATATCGAGACGAAATAAGTAAGTGTTTCGAAAAACTTGATGGTAAGACCGTTAGTCTTACTTGATGGTAAGACTTTATGAAATAGTAGATGCAACAGGTCACCCGCATACTTTGGACTATCTTTATGAATTGGCATCAAAATACATAAAAAACTGTGAATAGGAAGCCAAGTGTTTTGTGCGTAGCTTTGTAACTGACAATGCAGTTAATATGGCAAAAATGCGGAAAAAACTACGAGAATCTTGATGTTCTCGCATACGGCTGTTCTGTTCATCTTTTACATCTGCTGTCTAAGGATCTTGAAGTAGCAGCTGTGAAAGAGCAAGTTATCTCCATCGTTAAATATTTCAGGAACAATCATTTTGCCGCATCAAAATATCGCGAAGAAGGTGGTCAATCACTTCAGATTCCCACCGAGGTTCGATGGAACACGGTAGCGGAATGCGTAATTTCATATGTAAAAACTGGCCAATATGTGAAGACCATTGGTCAAAAATAGACAAAACAATACAGCAGAAAGTGAACAATTTAAATATTAAAAGAAATGCAGAGCATATGGCCCAAATCCTTAAATCGATCTCCGTGGCACTGGACAGAATTCAAAGAAACGAAACAATTATGTCAGAAACCGTAGGAATATGGAAGTCTCTTCACGAGGAATTAAAGGATGTTCTCCAAGACTAGGAAATGAAAAAGAAGTTTGAAACTCGGTACAAGCAAGCACTAACTCCTGCCGATTTCCTGGCCTACCTTTTGGACGCCAAACAGCGTAATTTCAATTTAAGCGCAAAGGAAAAGGAATGAGCCTTGAAATTTGCAGAAGCTTACAGTGGTACTTTTCTGTTACCCACGTTAGTGAAGTTTCAAGCAAAGTCCACTCCTTTCTCGAGTGTAATGTTCAGTGATCAAGTGTTGGAAGGTGTGTCAGTTATCGAGTGGTGGAAATCACAAGAATATGTGCTGGATAGTACGCTGTGCAGTGAAAGCAATTATGCAATTGCTTACAGCGTCTGCGGGAGTTGAAAGAATGTTTTCTTCTTGGGTTTTGTACAATCCAAAATACTGAAACGTTTAGGCATTGAAGATTCCTCAAAGTTAGTTTTTCTTATCAAACAACTCAATTCGGAGGCAGGGTCAGTGAATGTGAAATATGTACGTGAAATATGAATGAAGTGAAAGAAATGTGTACGTGTTTTTTTTTTTAATTTTGGAAAAATACTTTTTATTTATACATTTATATTAGTTACAAAACAGAATATAAAATTATTTCTTATGTCAACTGACAAGATACTCAAGTGATAAGTTAAAAGATTAAAACAATCGTAAAATATAACAGTTCGAAATTGTTTTGTACACTGCTCGCACAAATATTTTATTTAGAAATTTGGAAACTGCACTGCACAGCGAGAACAGTGTTTCTATTTCTGTATTTTCTTTATAAATTTTACCTATCTCATAATGAATAACCGTAGAGAAAATATCTTTATTTTTCTATTTACGTCACTAGTGGCAGTTTACGTTCTAAAATATGTTAACAATATGTAAATTTGAAAGTAAAGAATTGTGAATATTGAACGGTAAATAAAATTCTAGCTTTGTGCTTAAAATTTCGTGTATAAAAAATAAAATGAAATGAACAATCGCACTTGCGTTATTAAGAGCCTCTCATTACGTAATGCGGGTGAAGATGTTACTTTCCGACTTACATTTCATTGTTGTCCTAAAATGGTAACAAAAACAAAATACTGCATTTTGTTCTACGAGAGGAAATAATTTTTATTTAAATCACTGATTTAAAAAAAAATCAATTGATTTAAATCGCGATTTAAATCTAAATCTAAACACATGTAGATATCCCGCTGTCAATATAATATTCTTAAACATCTCTCAACAGTCTTCATACCACTGAGAAACATGTGTTTAGAAGTTGCGGTAATCTGTGATTCATAGAACACAGTGCCCAACGCATTATAATGCAACTTCCAAAGCATCTCAGAGAAAACTTTATCAAGTGTAAAAGTTCGCAATGGAACTAATACATTACAAACAATCTAAAGTTTGTTCCGTACGCAAACCTAATTCAACGTGAAGTCAGTAATTTATAACGCATAGCTACTGGTTTTAAGATGACCTTGTTGTGTGGATACGAATAATCTCCAAGCTTTCGACTACGCTCCATGTTCATTTTCGAGGAACAAGGTCCATGCGTAAATAAAAGAAGAAACACAGGGATGGAGATAGGGGAAATTTTACAAATCAATTTCCATTGTAGTATCGTCAGCTTTGCATCACCATTGTATGAGGCGATATGTCCAGTCATGTGGATGCAGTGTTGCCAGTTTGTGAAGGAGGAATATCAACGCTGTTTTGGGTTGTTTTCTGTAATCCTTCTTGGGCACACTCAATACAAATTGGGTTACTTTTTTTAAAGATTTTCTTCCGAGAAGAGTCGGAATGGTTATAAAAAACAAATATTATAAGAAAAATTTACCGTAATTCAGCAAGTTACAATTTATGCTCTCTTGTACGTTAAATATTGATTAAAATTATTGTTTTAGTTAGATATTATATGATATTTTTAAAGAATTTAAGTATTATGGCCTACGACGTCACCATTACTGATTTGTGATATAGTTTGCTTTAGAAATCATGGCATCATCGTATTTAGTTCGAATGTGTATAATACTGAGCCCAAACATTTCTCCGCTTTATTGCATATTATACAAAGTAGAACATGGATAGGAACGTTATTTTTGCCTGATGAGAAGCTGTTTTATGAGGATAAAGTGCATGCTGCAACAGTGGAACAGTGTGCAAAATATGTGACTTTCAAGACTAACATGAAAAAAAAAAAACAATGTATGTGGGAAACGAAAACATTCATGAAAACATGAACAATTTTAAGTGCTGTCATGAAATATAGTTATTACTTTACAAAGTATAGTATTATTACTTATTTATATGTCACGCTTTCCGAAATAATCGTAATGTAATGAAGACCAAGAACCATTTCCAATTTCAGCGTAAAGAGAAAGATCATAGAATGAGATACAAATCTCGAAAGTTTATTTTAATAGTACATAAGCGAAAAAATAATTAAAAACACGGCACGGGCATGAGTGTCTAAAGGACGAATCGTGACGGCGCGAAGTCCAAAGTTACTAGACTGGCCCATGTAAATATAAAGTTTACCAAAGGTCTTTTTTTTTTATCTAAGTTGATGATCCCCAGAATGAAATACCATATTTTGTGAGGGAATAAAATGTAGCATTCGCTTAGACTGATAGATATTTCCCTCTGTACTTGTTACAGTGTGATGCAAACAACAGTGTTCAATGAACCTCAATGGGCTTAAACCTACTACAAAAAGTGAACCTTCTAACCATTCGGCCAACTAGGAACAGTATTTAAATGGAATGTTTTGCAGTGTCAGTTAGTGGCTTACTTAGATGGCTTTTATATCCAGTTACTTCCAGTATCTCCATATCCAGTTTCTTTTTTTGCCTTATAAAGTGCCCAACTATACTGCATTCAACTAATATTTTAGAGCTGTGAATATTAATTTTAAACCTTCTTCCATCATCACAGATTTAAAATGGAAATTAAATATTCAGGATTATTGTACTCATCAAGACGAAGATCATTGCACAAAAACACCTCTGTTACATTCACGTGTATCACACTGTAAATACTGAATACAAACGCAACACGTATACAGGGTCATCGAAAAAGATTCTCGGGGCTATGAACTGTTATTATGAAAAAAAAAAAGTTCTTAATGGCATCTTAAAATGTTCCAACTTTTAGACTTACC
>JAGDQP010037713.1:0-18489 GCA_022664845.1 Lepisma saccharinum
CAAGAGTTTTATTACCACTTATACAAAGTTCATGAGCCTATATTTTATACATGGTGCACTGAATCCACTTTTCCATGTTGCTCTACGTGTCACAACATACGAGACAAAAACATTCATCCTCGGAATCGGATGAGCTTGGAGAAACTATCTTCCTTTGCTGTTTGGAAGAAATCTTTTAAAACGTTTCACTTAGTAGCTGCGTAAGATTGAGACATTAAAATATATCAACTTAAAAACGAACGTGCATGAAATATAAGTGTTTTCTTCTGGATTCAGAATTATATATATATATGCATGCAGCTGTAGTATTTAACACCGAAAATAACAATGTTTCCTTCTCTCTAAATGTATAGAGATAAAATCTTAAATAGATGCAAGTAAATGTTTATTAATAATTAATTCACTAGAACCAGTAACTTATTGATCAATAAACGAATTAGGGCATAATTTCCAAAGGATTGGCATCAAAAGAAGAATCTCTTCCTTCTGTATGTAATGAGTTCGAATACATATATACTAACTAGGCCTATACAATACTGCAATGATGATTGTGCGCTGCTCGGGGGCAGGTCTATGAGTCTAAGGTCCCTAGACAAGGTGAACAGATGCCTCCATCGAATTAAGATGAGGTCATAAGGACGGGACATTCACTTTCCAGTGGGCTTTGAACCATTTGAATCCCAACCGGGTATCGGAGCCGAAACCCTTTGTTTACAAAGAAGCGAATGTTAAACATCTTCCACCGGGCAGGTTTTGTAATTAAAAAATAGAATCAAGATTTGAAGCCACGAATCTAGTTGAGGTAAGTTGTCACATGTGACAAACAATCCCTCTTTTGATGTGACAACATACCCCGACACGAAATTTGATAATAGACATTATGGACAGTTGCAGACGAGGATAGTATAGGTCCGATAGTGGCCATAAACATATAACAGAACCTTCAAGTTACAAGGATCTGTCGAGATAATACCAAAAAAAAAAAATCACAAGCATGAAAATTTATTCACCTTTAGTTGAAATCTGGTCTTTCAACAAATAAAGTGACAAGGAGATCTCAGAACTTTGTAGCAACCTCACGGCAAACAAAGCAAAAAGTATTGATACACCTAACAAAATTATTAAAAATCTGCATAATCCCTAGTACATGAAACTTCGTTATGAAAGTTAAGAAAATAATTAATTCTCACACTTGTTAGACAATATTCTTCAGAAGATCAAAGGCTAAATATTGTACGAAAGGCTGGTGTCAGATATTTTTTTTTTAAAAATACAAAATATGAAGGAGCAAAAAGTATTGATACACTATTTTATTTCGTCAACTTTGGGTGAAACGGGAAGGGTAGGGGCTGCTCGTCCTATTTAGTTTTCAGTCCGGATTGCCTTTCGTTTGTGTGTTCACGACGTGCTGTACGGTATCTAAAATAGTAGTGTGGAAAACCCGTAAAATGGGACGAAAAGGCAAAGAGACCACAGAAGCAGAATGAAAGAATTATTGGCTTATATATTCAGTATAAATCATTAACTCAGACATCTAAACTAATAGGAAGATCAAAGCCAACAATTAACATATAATATGTAGGGTTGAAGAAAGAAAATAATTGAAGAATTGCTACAGATTTGAGCGTCCCAGGAAACTAAACAATTATACTGAAAGAACATTGATTAGAAAAGTAAAGGGTAATCCTAAAATTAGTGCACCAAAATTAGCAGTTGCGCTTAGACAAGAGGGAAATATTGATGTCTGTGCTAGCACTGTGCGAAATTATCTGCGGGGTAACGAGTTACACGGAAGAACAGCCTGTAGAAAATATTTTTTAAGCGAAACGCGTAAGAAGAAAAGACTGCAGTTTGCTAACCAGGATATAAACGCGAGCCCAGCCAGCATTGTGGAATCACTTTCTTTTTACGGACGAAATGAAAATGGGCATTTTTGGTTCAGATGGAAAGGAAAAGGTGTGGAAGAAAAATAACACCGAGCTGGAAAGGCAAAATCCCCAATTCACTGTAAAGCATAATGGTGGTTCTGTGTTAGTTTGGGGTTGTATGAGTGCTTCTAAGGTGGGGAATCTGCATTTTATTGATTAGGTAATGAACCATAGGGCCTATATTAACATACCAAAGTCTAATTTCCATACGTCAACAGAAAAAAAGGGGGATTAGAGCCAATTTTGTATTTATGCATGATAGTAATCCAAAACACAGAGTTCATATACACGATTATGGATTTTTTTTACAACACAGCGTAATACATGGAAGCTCCTCCACAGTCTCCAGACATCAACCGAATTGAATATTTTTGGGCCTATCTAGAAAGAAAATTGCGTGTAGCACAGATTTCAAACAAACAAGACTGGAAAAGTGCGTTAATAAAAAAATGGGACAATATTCTGGCATCTTGACTTCCAAAGTGGTGCAGTCAATGCCTCATCGACTCCAGGCCATACAAAAATGCAAAGAATGCCCAACAATGTATTAAACCCCCCAATTAAACCACAGAGCATAGGACATAAATAGTGATAATTTGGATTGTATCAATACGTTTTGTTCTTATATATTTTGTTTGTTTGTCTTTAGAATTTAATTTTTATGATTATATTTTTCCAAAATATGACATCATTGTTGTTTAATTTTTAATTTGAGGGGTCATTTTAAGGGCCATCGTACGTCTACGGTCAGATGTTGAAAGTAAAAAATTGAGAGTGAATCTTTAACTGTTCCCTTATTTTCCCTTAACCCTTACAAACACACCTATATAAATATGGGAGGAAATTCAAAGAAGAGAAGTAAAAACAAGAAAGGAAAAATCACAGTAAAGTCTAACGAAGGAAAAAAAAAGAGAAACAAGAAATATGTCATTGCAACAACAAAAAGATGAAGAAGAAGACAACCAATATGTAACAAGTAAAAAAAAAGATAATGACAATTTATCCACACTCAGTGAAGATTCTTCGAGATTATCCGAAGAGACTGCGGAATTCACGGAAGAAAAAGAAGAGGGAGAAAGTGCTTCTAATATTATAAATAATCCAGTTACCACATCTTTATCAACACATCCCAATGCCTTTCCCATTTCCCGGAACGCATAATTACCATATTATTAACTGATATAGATCACAAATATTTGTGGAATCCAAAAACACTCAAATACACTAATAAGTAACAAAATGCATCTTAGTACTCACATTACTTCAGGGACTGAGGACAATCAAGGCGTCAAAATACACTTATCTAGGGAACAAGACTTAAATGAATTTTTAGATCTTTTTGAAAATGCGGATTTTGGACATAGAACGGAAATAGGTTTCACTGGATATTCTAAAGAAAACTTAAAATCCATACTAGAAGATAGGGCATATATGCACCCTTTACGAAGTACACAAGAAATCTGCAAGCAAGGATACAGATGTAGATGAAGATAAAACAGCTAAATTAAATACTAACCAAACCTCTACTCCATCCAAACAAAATGAGCAATGTATAAATCAGACAAGATCAAACAAAAAATTCATTGTTATTATCAAAAAAATGAAACCAGAGCTTGCAAATCCATTTAACTTTGAGGAAATGATTTCAGAAAAATCAACAAAAATAAATTACACAGCTTTTCCCACTGAGCGTTATAATGGAGTAAGAATACATTTTGACAGCATAGAGGACAAAATGAATTTTTTGAAATTATTCAAGGAAAAGGATTTCGGCAAAGAAGCTTCATTTCTTGCTTTTGACAGAAAAGTAAAACGATCACCTCCTTTACATGCGTGGTTAGAAATGTGCCTGTAAATGTTGACACGAACTTGCTAAAACAAAAACTATTAAAAGAGAACCTTCCCATCACTGGAGTTAGCCGTATTAGAAATGATAACGATCCACTTCCGATGATTAGATTATTTACGAAAGACCCGAAATTAGTCAACTCACTGATTACAAACGGTTTGACTGTAGGACGTAGCATATATAGTGTGGAAGAATCGAAAAATTCAGCTAGACCGTATCCATGTGGCATTTGCATGTTATATCACAAAGGTAAAAAATGCTCCAACGAACCACACTGTTATAAGTGTGGTCAAGTACATTTAAGTTATAAATGCACAATTACTCCTCAAAAGGATTACTGTGCCACATGCAGAAAACTGGGACACAGAACTGCAGCGGCAAATTGCCCTCAAAGGCCACTTCGCAATGAAACATTCATCACAAATTTAGTCTATAGAAGTGGAGATTCATTTTCGCACTCTTCACATACTCAAGTGGAAAAACAAGATTTTTTAAATTCAAACCCAGAAAATAAAGAAATAAAAAATTTGGAATTTAAATTTCAAAGCATACTGAATAATCACACAAACAACTTGTTAAAATGGATGTCGACAGTTTTCTCTATTACTCTAAAACAGGACATACAACTAATTCAAAATGCCATAAATCAGGTTTCTGAAGAACTTGCCATTTAAATATTATTAAATCGGTGGATAATCACATCTACATTGGTATTGAGCCATTTACAAAACACAAAAAAAGTAAATAAAAATCCTGACGGTGCAAACCTCATCTCACAAGAAAATAGCTTTTAGAAAAAATGCCAACACACTTCAAATATAAAGGAACGATGAATTCTTGGAACTTCATGGAAATTACGCGGCGGGTTGTCTACTTTCAAAATAGGAAAAGAAGTGATAAGGAAATGTACATATAATGTATACAACAAATGAAGATGAAAACTACAAAACCAAATTCTAAACTTCCTTCCAAAATCTCTCCTTTCACTTATTTATTCATTTATTTCCCTTAATTTAATTTTAGAAATAAACTCTCAATTCATTTAAACAATGCAACTCTAGCAGTCGGCGGTCAGTTAAGCGACAAATTCTGTGCAATATCCTGTTCAAAATCCAATTTTACAGTAATTCCATAATTTGTCCACTTCCAGATCACATAAATTAGAACTACAATTTTTCATATCAAAGTTAACATAGATTGAATGTGGTGGATTCTTTGGAGTTTGCGATGGGGTGTGTTAGTGGCCTAGATGCGGATCCGATTCAATAATCCAACATTATAAATTAATAATAATTTACATAGATTATATTAAACAATCAAAGGACGAAAGTGGCATAAGTGGCCAGAAGTCCAGCCGGGTGACCCTGCGGGCCCACGGCAAATGTACATGTAGTCATCCCCGTAATAAGCATTGTGACAACTAGTACTTGCAACTTCTAGCCCCTTCCCCTTTCTCCTGTACTAAACTCAATACGGGAGTGTGAACGACTTAAACTTATAGGAGGCTATGCTTACACACAAGTTTAAGAAAGAAAGCACTAAACCAAGAATTGAAATAAAAGAAGTAGAGTAGATTTATTCTCGATTAGTGACCAACACCTAACTTTCTGTTATGCAAACATTGGGCAGTTTTAATACTGAAGGGGATAATAATTACTCATTAAAGATTAGTGACAATATAAGTAAAAGCGCGATTGATGACGATCAGTTTCGAAACAAGGAAATGGTGCGAATGGAAGATAATGCATCAGGCATCTTTATTTCCTAAAAATCATTTAATTTTCTTCGTTTCTCGGCTTATCTTATTGACAAAGTATAGGTACAACTTTTTTATTCTTATGAATATAATAGAATGTCTGCGAAGAAAATTCTAGATCTGTTCAATCGAAAACCATGAAACAAACGTCCGGCCGGCCCCGGCCCCCCCAATTTTTGGAAAACACATTTCTTTTATTGCAATCGTTTGTGCATCGTTTGTGCACACAAAGAAGGTAAAAGTTGCTTTTAGCTCGTTTTGCTTACTAGGTGTTACGAATAATGTGACTGCAGAGGGCTGGAGTAAAGTAGTCGTCCTAGTTTGTATGCAAATGTTGAAGAGTGCTTACGAACTTTACCCTCAGCAATTATAAAGCAAGTAGGGCCTATTAGCTTGTAACGTTCTCTGTGTCACGCTTAGGTATAGTCACAATTCTTCGCCGGTACCACCCTGTCACTTTGCAGGCCATTTTTTTTCTTTTTGTCTTTTTAGTGTTATTGAAGTGCCTTTTTCTGCGAAAATGTGCCACAGTTCGCACACAACTGATAACGTGAAGGCTCAAGATCTGGGCTATACAGCGACAGTACTCACACTTCGAGTCCTTGGAAGTGTCCTTGCTAGTTCTTGGTGGACATTTATGAACATAAGGCTTGTTACGTTATTCACTTGCAGTTATCTTTCTGTTCATTTGCGCCGGGTATTTTTGTTACAGACTTTGATCGAACAGAGTAGTTGATCTGCATAGAGTAGGCATCAACGGAACAACCATCAGGCAGTATTTGTTAATGGACTGTACAATAGGGTGGGCCGAATTTTGTTTTCAATTATTGAGGTTCGAGTTGTCATCGAAAGTTGTGCATTGGTACCAAACAAAACCATGCCAAATATGGCCGTCCTAAAACAATATTTAACCGGGCCCCTTGACCCCTAAAGGACCCAATAGTTTTTTTCTTGCAAAGCAATAAGAATATACCAGTTTCCACATTTGGGGGTTCGAGTAGTCATGAAAAGTTGTGCATTGGTAGGAAATGAAGCCATGTCAAATATTACCCTTTTCGACCGTCAAACGTTTCTGACCGCCTTTTCAAACAAATTTTCTCGGGCTCCGGGGCCCGGCTAAATATTTTTTGATCCGGCTGTGATTCGGCGAACAAACATATCAATCTACAAAGCGTGGAAAAGCTACTCAAACTCAAATTTCTATTTTAAAAAAAATCGAACGTTTCTGTTCCTTTTCAAAATTGACATTTGCTCGGGCCCCCGGTAAATATATTTTGCTCCGGATTTGTTTAGGCGAACAAGCATAACATACATTCTACAACTTTTTCACCTTACTCAAACTCAACTGTCTAAAAAATATTTTTTTAGGTGGGCCGAAAATTGGCAGAAAATTTTGTTTTAAAAGTTGGAGTTTGAGTAGTGTGCATAAGTTGTAGAATGTTGTGTTATGTTTGTTAGTTTAAACACAACCGGATCAAAAAAAATATTTAGCTGGACGTCGGAGCCCGCGAACATTTTTGTCTGAAAACGGCCAAAAACGTTTGACGTACAAAACCGGTAATATGTACCATGGCTTCATTTCGTACCAATACACAACTTTTCATAACTACTCGAACCCCAAAATGTGCAAAACTGGTATCGTATTTTTATTCCTTGTTTTGCAAAAAAAAAAAAAAAAAAAAAAAGCACTGTAGGAGTCCGGTTAAATATTATTTTAGGAGGGCCATATTTGGCATGGCTTTATTTGGTACCAATGCACAACTTCTGATCACAACTCGAACTCCAATATCTGAAATAATCGGACCATCCTACACTGTACAACCCACTTCCACCAAATGTATATCATTTTTAAACAGTTTCCACCAAATACATATCTGGATCTGTTCTGTAACTGCCTATGTCACCTCACCTGCCTGATTAAAGCTTTTAGTTATCCAAAAGTACATGCCTTAATTATTTAACAACTATCCACACAATTATTAGTAACATTTTATGTATCTAACAATTAAAAGACCATATGGTTGTCGCGCAAATCCGATGCAAACATACGGCATCTGATTGACTATGAAAAGATATGGAGATCACCAAAATTTAATCTGCTAAGAGCGGAGCTAGGGAAGAGAGAACATTGAATGACGGGAAAATTAGAGAAAGGCAGGAGTGACGGTAAAAGTGAATATCTTGCAAAGAGAGAAAGCCATGCAAAATGAACATACCAACCACAAGAAGGACATCAAGGACTAGGAAAGACCATAAACAGGGTTGCTATCTGGAACGCAGTGTTGCCAGCTCTGCAGAAAGTTGAGATATCGGATTTAGCACAAGATAGCAATTCAGGCTCAAGAAAAAGGAATAAGTAACACGAAAGACAATAGAGAAGACTGTGGATACATGCGTGAAAAGGGTGAACGATGCCGTGCGTGAATATCGGACGCGCGGGATTAAAATAGAAAAATAGAGAACAATACTCACCCGTTGTAGTTTAGCTGCAGTTGACATCAAGGTCGCGAATGAATGCGTGGTCAACACAAAAACATTTCTCGCAGTGAGCACAGTGGATGAAAGCAAGCTGGCTACACGCGTCCCTACAACATTCCTCTGTAAGTCCTGTTTCGAAGCAATATTCGGAAGATGTTTGGAATTGCCCGGGATGTTCACTGGAGTGGCCATATTTGAAGAACGAAAAGCGGATGGTCTTTTGGTATCACCTTGCGGAAATCTGGTATTGGACAAAGCAAATCTGGTAGTGAACAAACGCGGAGAAAGATCTCGCGTTGCCACACTTTAATGCTGGATGAGAACACCAATGCATCTGTGATGAACTTCACCGTGTTTTTTGAATGGACGAAAGAAGAATACATCACCAGGTTGTATAAGGGCTGTATATTTTGCAGGTATCAGCTTCTTATAGAGCTCAACACCGGCAAGAACTGTTCTGTTGTAAAGATCATCATCCTTGTTTGCAACACAGGAGTCGACCAACAGCGAGACACGATCCTTATCCTGAAGATGGAGCCACAAAATGTGTTCCAGGAAGATTTGCAAATCGCGTTTGGTCATATTCGCTGATCTACTTGGATATTCTTTCACATTATTGAATTCAGCGGACATGCTCGCTGGAAAGTGACCACTGGGCTCCGCAGTAAGAACACACATGTGTGGAAGTAGTGTGCCATCATTCCAATCATCGGCATAATCATATATGAATGCGACGTTGTGGCGATTGAACACCTAGCACCAAAGATCGAATTGCTGCCCTGCGTGGCAAGAGTTCTGCCAGAATGGAACTGGCTTGGAGTCCACTCGTGCTCTGCAATGAAAGACTTGATTTCATGAACAAAGTCTGCGGCAGTTGTTTGAACATCAGCGATACCAACGTCGACTCACGTACTAACTTTATGTGTAATCTTACGCAAAACTATTTTGTGTTTTCGTTTGAAGCGCGTGACCCATGATATGGACGCTGTGAAAGATAAGGTGTTGTTGTGTATTTGTGTGGATCATTTTCTTAATATTCATGGCCCAGATGCGTATTGTGCGGTCGTGAATAATTGTATTATTGAGTTGGCGTCTGCAAGGCGTTGTGAGTGTCTTTTCAAATTTTTGCAAGACTGTCTTGTTTTTTATTTTGCATTTTTGTGCCATAACGGAAATGACTTTTTGACGCAGTGACATGCCAATCGCTAATCCAGGAGGACACAGCTGGTGAGGCTCCGGCCATCTGGAAAGCTTGGTTCAGATATTCTATGCATCGGTAAGTAATTTTCCGAGAATTTTGTGGACGGTTTTTTGGTGGTGATGGAGTGTAAGATAACGAACTATTGCTTTCGTGGTGCTCAACCACTGGTGAACTTCGTTATGGCAACAACGTTGTCCTCCTTCTAACGCTGTATCATCATCGAAATCACTTTCAATGTCCTCATCATCTGTGTTATCGTCGTCTATCATTAGCATGCTAAACTCATCCACAACAACTTCTTCGTTACATCTGCGTTCCAATCTGTTCTGCAACGGGACGTTCCTCCAGCGTTGGAGTTCATTGCGATGTACCAAACACATCCGCTAACAACCACAGCTTGTTGCATGCTGTACACATATGATGCGCCTAGCAAATCACACTCTCGTCCCCTACACAATACATAGAACCACCTCAATATCTCGCTCCAACTTCTCACAATATACGTGCTCTACCTACGTTCAAATTACTCCCTTCTTCTATTCCAAGTGTGAACCATAGCACGGCAATTGACCTGTTGCGTCGTATGCTTACTATTATAGCATTACCACAACTACCCGCAACTTGTTTACATGGAAGCGTCCACAGTACCACCGCACTCTGTGTCCAATGACACTCCCTGACCGTGGTCGAATGCTCACACACTGAAACACCAGTATTCGCTCGCACTTTTACTCCTACTACCACAAGCACTGGTTCCGTTTCGCGCCTTTACGTCCCACTCTCTCTGCGCACTTTCTACGTTTGTACACCCTCTTTACTCGCGTTGGCTGTGACCCATATCACGGCACATTACAACGCATCTCTAGTAATTTGTAGTACCACGTCACCTGGTCTTGTTTATATTGCAGCTGCAGCTACGGAAGTCTTTTCTTCCAATCGTTTTTTTAAAGGAAAGGAGACAGTGTAGGGTTTGGGTCTTTAACTCCGAGTCCACATTGGCCCTTCAGGCGAGGTTAGGACAGGTGAAGGAAGCGGTTTTAGGCCGTGCGGCGGTACGAGCCCGCCATTCGCCTGGTGGCACTGCGGCAAATCAGGGACAATCTTTGTCTTCCCTCACATGCGTTATTTACGCACGACTATCGTTCACCCTTTTCACGCATGTATCCACAACCTTCTCTATTGTCTTTCGTGTTACTTATTCCTTTTTCTTGTGCCTGAATTGCTATCTTGTGCTATAACTGATTTCTCAACTTTCTGTATAGCTGGCAACACTGCATTCCAGATGGCAACCCTGCTTATGATATTTACTAGCCCTTGATGTCCTTCTTATGGTTGGTATGTTCCTTTTGCTTGGCTTTCTTTCTCTCTTTGCAAGATATTAACATTTACTGTCATTCCTGTCTTTCTCTAATTTTGCCGCCATTCAGTGTTTCCTCTTCCCTAACTCCGCTCCCAATGGTCCATAGCAGATTAAATTTTGGTGATCTCCATATGTTTTTGTGCTCAATCAGATGCCGTATGTTTGCATCGGATTTGCGCGACAACCATAGTGTCCTTTACTTGTAAGAGGCCTTTTTCATTCTTCTGCAGGTTTTTATTTCCATAGCTTCCGTTCTTTCGTCAGTTCTCGTAAAGCCCACGTTTACTCTCCGAACAACCGTGATTCTCGAGACAGTTATCGAACTATTATTTGCAAATTAGCCTAGGTAGGGGTAACACCTTTAGCACAATATTATACCATCTATTGAACAGGTGTGCTCTATTATAACACAGAGAAACAAGGCTGCGAGCCAAAAGAGTTTTGAGAACTCCTCTTTTACAGAATTGAACTACATGGACATTATTTCATAAATTCCCAACTCATTGATCATTCCTACACTGTAAAGAAAATGTATACAGGTGTTCCAAAATAAAAAGAAAGATCATGAAGGGTGCACAAATGCTTCATTTCGCCTATCTAGGCCGCCGAAAGCGATGGAAAATGAATCTTAGAACATGATATTTCTAATACCATTAACAGTAGAACTGAGGTGGCATGGTACCCTCAAAGACTTCAAACCTGGTCTATCCAAAAATGTATACTCCAAACTTGTGGAATGAGTGCGCAAGGGATTCCTCAAAGGAAGTACAGGATTAAACATTTTCGGATAGAGCATGTTTGGAATCTTTGAGGATACAATGCCACCTTACTTCTACTGTTAATTGTATTGAAAATATCAAGCCCTAGAATTCATTTTCCTACACTTTTTGACAGCCTATAGAGCCGAAATGAAGCATTTGTGTTTTTTACTTTCAGTCAAGGATTCTCGTGAGCTGATTTTGTCGGTGTTACTTTGTAACGCCCTGTATATCATTACACACACACAAACACAAGGAATAAAAGATTCAGTTTGACTAAAGCAGAAAGTAGGTTTGATTTCATAGTAAGGTATTGTAGAGAAGAAAAAATGACAAAAGAATGCTAAGTGGTTTGTTAGGAACCATTTCCAGGAAGCTGATTTGTTACCGTTACATTTTACGATGAACCGAAACCCTCTTGCGAATATATTTGTAGGTACAAGACCAAAAATAAGGTAAATGTTCTAACTTTTCCTGCTGAAAAGAGCAACTCCCTTCTCTTACTTTTTCATCTTGATAAGGAAGATAGAGAGAGGCATTTCCTGTTACATATCAAAAGATAACCACATTTTTCTTCGCTACGAAAGAACTCAAAGAAGCCACCAAAATATTTCTTCTGCTTGAGCAGTCAAAAGTCAGAGTTGTCTTTCTTCGTTCACTTTTCTTTTGCCTTTCCCTTTTACTTTCTTACATTCCTTTTTAAACATATTTCCTACTGCAGAATTTCCAAAAGACTGCAGAGGAAGTCGTTTTCCACATCCCGCAGAATGCAAAGAAAGAAGAAATAAGGTTAAAAGCCTGCATAAGTGCTGGGGTAAAAATAAGGTTATGTCTGCATTTTCCTTTCGAACAAAATATGACGTATTTATTTATCTATATCTTTTGCTATTGAAGAATACTGGAAAGAACTAATAATACACTTTCCAGATGTATGTTGCCTCGAATGGTCTTGAGTTTCTTGCTCATCATAGAAGTATAAGTAATGTTTACGAGAAGTGTGCATTAGGGTGTCCCTAAAAACTTCTATCGTCGTTATGACGACATGTATATTTACAACAATACTGTATGGTATCCTAGGTCAATTTCTAACTATAATTGTCGTAACAATATGATATGGTTAGACATAATTCTCCAATTCTTAATTCAACTATAAATTGTTGTATAGTTAGCTATAATGCTAACGAAACATCTTGTTAATTTAACTTGAAAAAGGAATTTTACCATGAAATATTGTTTGCAGTATGGAACTATGACAATACACCTAATCATGCGTTCTGTCATAATGACACTACACGGTACAGTATTTATAACCCATAGTATTGCTATCTCAATTTTAACTATGACAAGTAGGATTTTATGATTACTCCAACCATATAATTTTTGCAGTAGTTGTATCAACAATATCGTAATGTTGAACGTACGATATTTTATGTAATTTTCATGCTCATATGCCTCAATTGGTGGAACTTTTATAAACAATAACATACTATATTTTACACTTACCTTTATTTTTTTCAAGTGAATCCCCAAAATGTTTATGTTTCTTCGTTATCCTTAGCTACTCCTGACATATTCTTGTATTTTTTCTAGATTCGAACAAAGAACACTGTAAAAAGTGGAAACACGAAGTGGATGAAAGTTACTCCGCTTTATGGAGAAATAAAAGTAAAAAATTAGCGTTTTGTTGTATCTACTTTCAAACGTGGATATAGTGTGAGCGTTTTAGTGGAAAGATTGGTATAATTAACTCCATTTTAAAGTTTAACATTTTCTTTGTAATAGATTAACGTTAACTGAAAATGGGTTGAAACTGGCCAAAGTGATTTGTCCTTGAACGTTCAACTTATTTTACGCTTAAAATTCGGCCATTTTCTAATCGAAGTGTAAGCTAAACTGGCAATTTTGAGGTTACGTACTTTTGTGGATGAAGTTTAAGCCTTAGTTGGATATTCTATAATCCAGTAACAGGAGTAACGTTACTTGCTTGTCACTGAACGCCCCGCCATTTTGAGTGTTTATATTGCCTTTACACTGTGAACAGTAAAGAGTTCACTGGTGGACCGAGAACGGCAAGGATTGCATTGGCGCAAAGGGAAATTAAGTTAGGTTTAAATATTTACACTGTAGCAAACGTATATCTTCTTTTTTCACGAGACATTCCTCGTAGTAAAATCAAAAACGTATTAATGATTAACCTCCTTCACGGTAAAACTCTAGCTCTAGATATAACTCGGAAAGCCAGAAACACCAACTGCCTTCATAGCTAAGCGGCAAGAACGTTTTGCCAGTGTGCTTGTGGACCATGGATCGAAACCCGACCACTTCAACTTATTTTTTTTTTTACATTTTTAATTTTAAAGGAATATTACCTTTTATTCTTTTCTACTTATTTAAAAAAAAATCCTGCTTGAATGAAATACGTTGGAACAGGCATATACACACGCATTTTGAAATTTTACAGAAAGTAAAACGTTCAACCGAAATCTAGCTGAATGTAGGTTAATCCAAAAAGTGGAGGCAGCTCAGCTGCCTCCATTTTTTGGATCAACGTTGTGTCTCCTATTTTTACAGTGAACATGGCTTCCAGCCACACAGTGTACCACGTAATTGTATTGTTCTAGTGACTATGCTTCTTTTGTTTTCTGCGCATGCGCATCCAACAACCATACAGTACCATAAATATATTATCAAACTTGCAGGTCATGAAGGAATATTTTTGAATCATCCATAGAAAAAAAATCATATGATTTTCCCAGCAATGTAAAATTTAACTATAATTGTTTAGGAATCACTGCTATACAACAGTACCAGATATAGGCAACTTAGCATAAGGGTATCATTACCTTAGCACAATTATGGTTGCGATTATTATAAATTTTAACAATACAGTTTTGCAATGCAAATATACGTGGACTTACTAGGGTTCTTTTTCTTTGTGACACTTTGTAAACTTAATTTACAGTGGCCATTTTTAGTAACTATGGACTTCAGCACGTCACTATTATATGAATGCAATGAGTTAAAAATCAACAAACATCCTTACCATAGGCGGGATTCAAACTCGCAACCTTATGAACAGCGCCCTAGCTCACTCGGCTACCGAGGTCGGCGTCTGCTGGCACTTCTTGCTTCATTCTTCTCCAACAGGGTCTTCTGATTTCTTGATTGGTGTCGGTTATAACTGAGATTATAATATTTTCTGGTTGCGTGAGAAACCATAAATTGACACCACTTTGTACCGAGCGGCCGTAGCTCAATTCCTAGAGTTGTCGTCTTAGCTATTCTAAGGCTCTGGGAGCGATCCCAGTGGCCGTCCGTTCTGACTGAGACTTTTCCAGGTTATTCCTCAGTCACAACAGACAAATGGTGGGATGGTTCCTACAAACTATCTCCTGGCCAACTACCTTACAACATACTCTCCCCACTCTATCCAGACCTGAGTCAGAGATGTCTAAAGAAACGCAAAGCACCACTTTTCAGACGATGTCACAAAGTTTAGAAAGCACATGAAGGGTGAACGTTGAATAACATTCAGTAGATGCCTGGATCCTTCTCAAATAGACGGAACCGCCTTCACTACAAACCAAACGGACGCATAGAATTTTATCATACACCTTGCTAAAATGCGCAATTTCTCAGTTGGATTTCCTGTGTTCACGTAAAAATGAAGAATTGTGTTGGCAGTCATGAGTCATCGCGACTAAACTATCGGTCCTGGTTTCTTACGGGCGAGGATTTTTCGGTACTTACCATCGAAAATCTCATTTCAAATTTCTAATAAGAATTCTTGATAGGCGTGTCAAATATATCATCGACGCGGTCGACTGGTATTCGTTCGAAAGAACAAAGAGAGAAGTTATCACATGTGACAATTACTATACCTATTTGTCTGGCAAGGGTCATTCATTCTATGTCAGATCATCCAGTCCACGAGGAAAATGTAACCCACAGCCTCAGATCCGCCATGTTCTTTTATACATGTCCTGCAAATTTTAAGTCAATATCTTTTTTCGTTAGCTTGGTAGAAAGAAATATGTAGAAAAGTTTCCGCAAGTGAAAACTGTCGTCTTGCTTTCGAACCCTGCTGGCGGACAAAACTTTAACTCGACAATAATCAGGTTTTGTTCATGGTTTATGTAGAACTTATTCACATGCTTTCTGTCAGAGGCCAATCATTTACACAATGTGACAAAGATTGGTGTATTCAGACCACACATAAAACTAAGTGAATTAGCCCGTCACCGGAAAAAAACATATTCTTTTCGATTCAAAGTGAATGGTAGAAATTAGTGCCATAGACAAAACGGTGTTTAAATTGTTTTTGAGTGGAAACTTCGAATCCAAGATGGCGACTTTTTTCAAAATGTTGTAATATTTTCCTAATCCACTCTTGATAATACACCTTTATGCCAAATTTCGTATTTCTAGCGCAAACTGTGTTGAAAATGTTTTCTGGCGGCCATTTTGAATCCAAGGTGGCGACTTTTCAAAATGTAATATTTTCCTAAACTAGTCTTGATAATACACCTTTCTGCGAAATTTCTAGCTCAAACGGGGTTGAAAATGTTTTTGGCGGCTATTTTGAATCCAAGATGGTGACTTTTTCAAAATGTAATATTTTCCTTAACTACTCTTGATTATATACTGTTATGCCAATTTCGTATCTGTAGCTGAAACGGTGTTGAATTTTAATTTTTGGAGCCCGCCATTTTGGATCCAAGATGGTGTCTTTGGAGACATTTTGTAATATGTTCGTAACTTAATGGTGATGATGTACCGTCATACCAAATTTCGTTTTTCTATCTCCAGCCGTTTATGCTGTGCATTTTATGAAGAATTCATTTGGGCGGCCATTTTGGATCCAAGATGGCGACTTCCTCAACATTTTGTAATATTTTCTTAATTTACTGGCGATTATGTACCGTCATACCAAATTTCGTCTTTATAGCTCCAGCTGTTTAGGCTGTGGCAGCATGAAATCTTTGATTGCCGGAAAAAGGGCACATAACATGCATACAGAATGTTCACTATATTTTCACGCAAGCTTTGAAATTCTATGAGGTTAGGTAACAGTTTTCAATTCTGATGTTATACTGGTGTCAACGACATAAATATTCTTTCACAAACTTCTTGGTAATATCCAACCTAAATCTTTACCAGCTGTTTACCAAAAATGCGTTTTTGCGCTATATGCCCTTCTTCCGGCAATGTCCTCAATTGCGATATGTTAAATAGTTTAGAAATGACAGTGTTTAGAGAAAATGTATGAAAAGTTTATAATGTCCGCTTGATTCACCTGGTTTGTACTACTATGCTATAAAAACATCTGCACAGCACCAGAACGAGATGATGCAAGACCTTCAAACTTTCCAGTGTTTCAGTTTATCATAAGGCATTCACATATACATTCATGGAGGGGTATTTCTTGTATTACTTGCAATAACAATTAGGTTTCTTTTTTCACATTCTTTCCGTACATAGGTAACTTCATAGAGGCAAAAGTAAAAGAAGGAAAGGTAACATGACATATACATTTTTGGAAAAAATGAAAATTACTACAAACACATACCAAAAACAGGAGAGGTGTTTGGTCATCTTTAAAAGTAATGATCGTTTTGTACATAGACCCAACAAGTGTATGAACTCTTCATGTTAGGTATAAAGTTCTATGACACAGGGTCATTCAAAAGTCCCAGTACTGCCTGGTAGCTCACAGACTAACAAGAAAATGAAGCATAGTAGTACCCAAATGTGGAATGGTGGCTACATCATCTTGAAATCCGCCATATTGAATGGAGGTCAAATTTTACAAATGGCATGTGAGTCGTGTGACTTATCAAACACAGGAGAATGCTCCCAGAAAGTCATTCCAGGTGTTAGATTTGTCCAACCTGTTACGGTGTCGGGATTTATCTTCACTGATAGTTTACAATGAATATTATGTTCATTTTCCATCTGTGCCGTTAACTTCCACACTGTAAGAGGTAGGTCAGATTTGAAACCTGGAAACATTCTTGTGTTATTTGGTAAGTCATACGACCTACTTGTCATCTATAAAATTTGACTTTCATTCAATATGGCGGATTTGAAGATTGCGTAGGCACCATTCGACATTTATGTAATACTATTCTTCATTTCTTGTCGGTTTGTTAGCTACCAGGCTGTACTGATACTTTTGAATTACCACGTGTCATATAACTTTATGCTCAACATGTACCCTTTATACACTTGTTGGGTACATGTACAAAATGATCATTATTTTCAGATGCTTCTCTTTAACTCTCAATGGTTCCATCCTGCCCTCAAATCTTGTAACCTTAATTGAACTCAGTTCCCGACGTCATACAATAATGATATTTTGCACATCGACGTACGTCGGGTGAGACAATACAATATTCCATTGTTACTTTAATCTATTTCTATATATTTATATTTTAAAAAGCACGTTTTGTAATTATTCATTAAGAACTTCCTTATACTAAAATATATACTAGCCTCCAACGATGTTGCGTTTGACTGGCTGCAGAACACTGATGATTTGAGTGACAAAACATCAGCATGAGAGTATTATATCATCATCATCATCATCATATTCAGCCGTTTTCTATCCACTGCTGGATGAAGGCCTCCCCCTTTTCTTTCCACATATCTCGGTCTGCTGATATCCTCATCCATGTAGCTCCTGAAAAACGCTTGATTTCATCTACCCATCTTACATTTGGACGTCGTCTCGGTCGTTTCTTTTCTCTAGGAATCCACTGTAGTACATTTGTCGTCCACCTTCCATCTGTTCGTCTAGCTATGTGACCGGCCCATCTCCACTTCATCTTCTTCGCAGTCTTGATTACATCCTCTACCTTTGTTTGTGCGCGAATCCATTCATTTCTCTTCCTGTCCCTCCTGGTTATTCCTAGCATGCACCTCTCCATTGCTCTTTGTGTGACTCTCAATCTTTGAGTCGTTTGCGCATTCAATGTCCAAGTTTCGCAGCCGTACATCATTACAGGTAAGACACATTGATTATAAACTTTACGCTTCAGACACATTGGAAGTTTGCTTTTGAAAATAAAGTGTAGTCTTCCAAAAGAACTCCACGCCATTTTACATCTTCTATTTATTTCATCAGTCAACTTTGCATTCGATGTTTTAAGCTGGCCTA
>JAGDQP010037714.1:0-18489 GCA_022664845.1 Lepisma saccharinum
ATGTTATTTAGAAATTATGAGGGTTAATGCTTTATGAATAGAAGCAAAACGAGGGAGCACAACAGTTAATTTCGCAGCTCAAAATAATTATTTCCATCCGTTTTCAATGACAAAACCGGAAGAGAGAAAAAGGATTGAACAATTTTCTCGGTGACCATTGTTGCATCATACAGTAAACAAGTCTATATATTATAGCTAAAATGAAAAACGGGATGTACCAATGGTATTTCCTAGACAACGTTGTACCGCTCAATTAAATTCCTGTCTTTTTCAGTACACCATCCATTCAATCGAGAGGCTTGTGAAGAGGAAAGCGGAAATTATTGTACTGGTATTATAACATTTAACAGGCAGAGCCATCTATGCGTGGCTAATGAATAGAACTCACAATCATGTTACTCAGCAAGGAAAAAGTTCTAGTCTTGTGTTTTTCATCTCTTTGACATTCATTTCGAGTACAGTACGTGTGGGAGGGAGGAGGGACATTTCGTTTTATTGCGGTCTATTACAGGTAATTCAAATTACAACCAAGCGGAGCAGTAAATGTCACCTGCAATTAACAATTTATATAATATTGTGACTGGGTCGACGATATGCTCAATTGAAATTGAGAATATATTGGAATGAAATAAAATATTGTTTTGTAATTATGTATTTAATTTTTTGGCAGTTGTGCGGGAAGAAAAAGGAGGTAAAATGTTATATGCATATTTTTCATGTGATGTTAGCTCAGCTGACAGACGTATTGAATACTGGTTCATGTAATGTATAGAATTGACAAGGAAACACTCAAATTAAAATCTACCTTTTCGACACGAATAAAGCACAATAGATACAGCCAGGGATTTCGCCAGAATTTTAAGTTGGGGAGGGGTGTAAAGTCAAAATTGACAGAGTGTAAGTGGCCTTTTGTACAGTTTCTATTGATTTTTTTTGACCGTAAAAAGAAATGAAAGTTTTGGTGTGCTCGAGAATTTTGGGGGTTACACCCCTCACAGGGAGTGTGTGGCAGAATCACTGTACACAGCAGGGAACTAAAGGGACGAACGGAATTTTTTAGGAGCTAAGAGACAAGAAATGAAGAATCATGAGTGAAAAAAAATAGTGCAAATATTGGAGATTACATTTGTCGTCCATCTTCCATCTGCTCGTCTAGTTATGTGACCGGCCCATCTCCAATTCGTCTTTTTCGAATTCTTGAGACGACGTCCAAATGCGAGATGGGTATATGGAATCAAGCGTTTTTCAGGAGCTACATAGATGAGGATAGGAGCAGACTGAGATATATGAAAAAAGGAGGAGACCTTCATCCAGTAGTGGATAGAAAACGGCTGAATATGATGATGATTTGAGTTTACATATAGATACGTATATTCAAACAGATCGGCTTTGAAAGTTCCGTAACGTTATACAACTAAACACCATACTCTTAGCTGTAAGTAGATTATCGTGTGCAAACCTGTGTCGCCACGACAGTACAAATTTTAAGTATTTTTGTAATTGCATTATGGACCGAATTATTACATATTTAAAACTCACATAAAATAACAAATTAACTTTTGAGATCCCGTCCCACAACGCCCTCATAAATTTAGGTCTCTGAACTCGGAGTGGCCCACGATGAGCAGCGTGGGACTCAATGACTCATATCACAACACGTCCCGGATTGTTGGCGAATCCCTATTTCCACGTACACATAGTAATTCAAAGATAGGCCCTACGAATGTCCTAAATAACAAAGCAACAAGTAAATGAAATATATAAATAGAATTCGCGGAATAATTCTTGCTACTCTAAGTAAATAAAACAAACTCAGTTAGACATAGCATAAGGTCCTATTAGGGCCACGTGTCGTTAAAATACATTTTGATCGTTCATTGTCGGCTCTTATAGATCAGTGAAGGTTCTTGTTAGGGACATCGTTCCTCACATAGTTATCAACATCATTTCATATCCTCAATAGACTCCTTTAGTACCCGTACCTATAACACGGGCAATGGCAAACGTCCGAGTATAACCAAGAAGAAAAGTCTCTCATGAAAACAAAACTATGGTACTAGCAAAGCAAAAGATACCTGTAACACAAAAGAAACTCACACCAAAGAGGATTTTCTAAAAAGAGAAACTGGCAACTCCAACTAGTAAACACAGATTAAGAGAAGACAATCCGAGATATAAAACCACAGCTGAGAAAGTCAGCAAACAGAAAACGCAACTGGGTCAAAGATTCTTCATCGGAAGACAAAGTTAATTTAAGTCACGCTGACCATGTAACTAACAACATTTCCACTACCAGCAGCGAAGATACAGAGATATATGATCTATCTACAGTACAAGAGAACAAAGAAGAAGAAGAATCTGCTATCAACTATGCTGAAGGCTTTTCTTCTTTTAACAAAACTATCCCTTCTTCCAACCACTTGAAAGATAAACTCTTCCTATAAATCGACTCAGATGCCTATTCATCTAACAGCAAATGAAACATCTTCTAACCTAGAAAATGAGAACATTTCCACCCACAGACCCAGCAGTTCGTCACAAATATTAAATCCTTTCATTCAATCCAGTCCCTTTTGATCATTTCTTTTTCATGAAGATATGGCCGCATCAATTTTTAAGTGTGGTTTAGTCAGTGCTCGAAGCGGGTTAGAAAAGATAAAGGCACGCTTTGGATGAGTTTGTTTACTCAAATATCAGACCAGCGGTTTCAAAATGGCAGCCGTTTGAAAATTCAAGAACTTGCATTAGATGTCGTGTAACGCGATCTTTTTAAGAAATTGGAATCAAATTTCACCAGTCGATGGACCTTTCTAATATTTTCGAATCTATAATATTTGAATTGGAAACGATTAAACTTAAAATATAGTTCGTGAAGAGACGGAAAGTCGCTTTATTATATTTCCAAAACGTTTTAAAACTATTTACTTACAGTTTATGTTGAAATACTTTTCCGAACATTACGGAGAGGGGTGGTGGTCCGTACCCCCGGACCTCTCCTTTGGCTACGCCACTGACCACCAGATCTTCAGTGTCGAACGGAGGGCTAAGGAGGACACCGTTCCTATATTGTGTTAAGAGCATTAGTTGACTGTATTCCATCCTCGCTCGTAACTTTCCAGACAACTTACCAGGGAGGTCAGAAACTAATACACACATGGTGTTTTGTACAAAAAATGTTAGATCAAATGAGGATTCCAGAAACAAAAGAGATACAAGTGACATTGATGAATATAAAAAGTTCGAGGTAATCTTTTATGTATAACTTGAAACATGTGTGATACATGACAATTTTGTGTCACATATAACTTTTTTTTTAATTCGTTAATAACACTTATATTCCTTGGTTTCTGTTTATCGTTTATAAACAAATTTTCTCTACTTCACAAAAAGAAATATTTAATAAATCTATCTTCCGAATATAAAATTATGAAAAGAAATATTTGTTGCAATATTGCATTTTTCTCAATAACTACATTCTTGGAAATAAACGTGAAGTTTAATAAGCCGGTATATTGAACTCTGTAACGTAGTTACCTGGAAAGGGGATTCAAAGTTATTGGAATATTTTTTGTTGTCATCAGTAAAGACAAAATAATTGTCATCAATTGGGAAATACTAAATCTTAAGTAGAATGTTGTAGTTCTTTGTCAATAAATTTATTTTGTGATTTTCATAAAGGAATAGGTGGAGTGAGAGGGAGAATATAAAAGGTACAAAAAAGAAATGACAGTTTGAAAACATTTATTGCAATTAAGTTTCGTTTCATATTACGCAAGATGCATTTCTGTACCTTTTTCATTACATTCGTAACGGTGTTTTCTTTTTTTTATTACATTTTCTTGTCTATTTCACAGACAATCAGGTAATTCTAATAGTGAGTCCACACTAAGCAATTTTTGTGCACACATGTTGCCAAGGGCTGTCTCGAAACCGCGACAATCTCAGGGAATCCTAAGGGTGAGTCCACACTAGGCATCTTTTGTGCACACATTTTGCGAAAGGTTGCCTCAAGACCGCGACAACATCAGGCAATCCTAAGGGTGAGTCCACACTGGGCAATTTCTTGTGCACACATTTCCTTAGGGCTGCCTCAAGACCGCGACACCAGTTTCCCTACTAATAATGCAAGGGACAAATAGTACCGCTATGTGCTTTATTGACGAATAGTTTGTTAGAGTATAAGTAAGAGAAGTATCAAGTACATGGGTGTTTGTGTACCTTTGCAGTATACCAATGATAGCATGATAATTCATGTCACATTTTCATTTATTAGACACTTCTTCTACAATAGTAATCAACCGTAATTTTCAGCCAGGAAACAATTATGATGATTTTCCCCTAAAACTGTGCCGAAGATCTTTGAAGTTAATTATGGCTAGATAATGTCACAGACAACAAGTACCCTTGTAGCGTAAGGCTACCAGAAGGACGGGACCTACAATTGTTGGTATAGTGGTCTTCGAACCACTTCGTTCAATGGACCCCAGTGGGAATTGTACCCACGATCACGGGCTTAGAAAGCTAGAGCGCTAATCTCTCGGCTACCCTGAGATCGTCACAGAATAGAAAATCGCCTAATGGATACACAAAAACGAGTTTGAAGAATAATTAACATAAAGAGACAAGACGAAGAAAAAACGTTTAAGATGTTTCTGATGTTTAAGAAAAATACCTGAGCCACGGCATAGCCCGCCCTGACTCTAGTACATCCCTGCTACAATAATTAAAAAAAAAAATGTCTATAAAGGGCAGCAATTATTGGTACAACCGTTGAATTAATTTCTAAGTTACTGTTATTACAGTTCACAGCGTTGCCAGATACTGACAATTAAAATTATGTTCATTAGCTTGTGGGATAAATCTCGATATTCTACGTTAACAAACTTCAAAATGGCGTAATGTTGTTAAACATAGGTTTACGGAAAGAGTCACTATACAGTTGATAAAACAGGTTCATGCATTGTCTTCAAGTACATTAAAGCAAACTACATTGAAAAACAAAATAATTATAACCTTCTGGAAATATTTAGAAACTGACCTCTTGACGTTAAAGTTTTGCCATTATGAAAAAGATTTAGAAAAAAAAATATTTTTCAATCATTTACCAGAACAGTAAGTATTTCCGAAAGAACAAGATAAATATTAAAATGTACCGGGAATATTGCATGGTGTGTGAGTATATATTTAAATGCTGGGTGAATATGAAAACGTACATATGTACAATGAACGTAATTTTAACTCTCAGTATCTGGCAACAGTGATAGTAGTAACATTGTAAATTATTTGAGACAGCATTTATCAATCATTTCGAGTCATTAAGATATATTTGTTGAATTTAAACTTACATGAGTGTATTGTCTCAACAAATATACTAATTTGTACAGTAACTAATGACAAATATCTTCTTTATCTTGTTTTCTGTTTTTAAAGTTTAGAGTAGCTAAGAAACAACCGAAAAATTTGTTGTTCTGAGACAGTCCTTACCAAATTGTGGCCGCACAAAAGTTTGTACTAGTGTGGACTCACCGTAACAGAGATAGATACAGAATTGCAGATGTCGATGGAAGTAATTGTTATAGGTTCACTGTATTAGATGAAAATATATTAATATTCATATTGCAAGTACATTTGTCAGATGTCTAAGATGTGGAGTAGTGCATTTCTCAAGGAATAGGCGAACATGAAGGAAGCTAATACATACAAGTATGCACGCGCTGCGATTCTACTCACCAGCTCAGATGTTCCAGTCTCTTGATACCACCCTAGAGACATAAGCATTCATTTTCACAAAACAGATTGTTAAGACTGACAAAGGAAGTGTTTAGAACAGTAGTGTCTCAATACAGAAAGCCCTATTAAAGCGGGGCCATTCTCGCGCAGGCGCATTACTCCTTAAACAATAAATATTACTCCTTTAAACCGTAAATAAGACTGTCAAGCGCCTGACTTCCAATTGCTGATTTATCGTATTGGTAGCGTCTTGGAAAACTAATACGGAAAACCAGGGATCGAATCCTTTGTACGTTTGTACTTTTTACTGGAAAATAACTTTTTTATCTTTTTATACATACATATACACGCGTTAGGAAATTTAATACAATTAATACGTGGAGGTTAGGCAAATCAGGTATTGTGTTTTTCTTTTTAGCACGCTCGATTACATCGTGTTTGTCAAGCTTTCGAAAATAGGACTTTGTAAGTAGAGACGCTAGTTGTTAGGTCGGGTAAAACTATCGTACTTTTCAAATTTGGTGCGGATAAATGTAACGATATGGAAGCAATTTGAAAAAAAAAATGAATATTAAATTTTTAAAGTGCTTCGCAACACTGACAACTGAGGGGCCTGATCATGGTGGCTCCGGTGGCTTTTATATAGTTAGCCAAGCCAAAGCGTTTCCAACAATACCACAACCACGTCGCTACACCTCGTTGTTCATGAGATATATATTAGACACGAGTTGGTTACATTGACAACAGGATGCTTGGGGGACGGAAACACACTCATTATTGTTCTAATTTGTCAAATTTGTGCGGATAGGCATGACGAATTTGAAATATTTTGAATAATTGGTTGTTGTTTATTCAGAAAAAGTTAGCAACACTGAACCGCTACACCACACAAGAGAGTTCTGGCAACTATGAGCTATTGAAAAGCTTACCTTTCTAACAACACCTCAAGCTTCTATCTGCATCTCGTGGTTCGTGAGATTTAATTTCTTAACACTGACTGAGATGGATTATAAGGTCCCCTTTTCAATCAAGCGACCTACAAATAAAACACACAATCTGTTTGAATCGGGAGAGGTTAATTTGCCTTGAATGACTGTTTTTGGTAGAACACCAATCCTTTTGCTAGTGTATTTAATGAAGTATAAAGTTTTAAGAAAGAATATATCATCAAAGAAGTAAAAATAAGCAAGGAAGATAAAAGAGGATGAAGGTTAATCAGAAAGATGGGAAGAGCAAACAAAGGCTAAGAAGAAAGTTTTTAAGAGAATAAAAGTTATTTTTCTAATTTTAATTGTAAAAGGAAAGACTCCTATACTTTTTTCAAGAGAAAAGTGGGATTTGATTATGTTCTGAAGAAACTTTGCTTTTAACATTGGTAAGTAGTTCCAAAGAAAAATAAAATGTTATCGGCAACACGAAGAATCGAAAGAGAGTTTGAAATTACATATCTGATTTTTTATTGGTTTCTCTCTCTCTCTCTCTCTCACACACGCGCACCTACACACACAGAGACACACACGCACGCACCAAAAAGTATTACATTGCAATGTACTCTTCACCGGTTCACTTGGTTCACGTATGGTGTAAACAGTAAGGATACTGCTATATCCTTGTACTTCACTTGAACTTGGTTTTGTAATCTCTTGCTTATGCGTAACTTTCTTCTTCATGGTTGAAAAGAGTTTTATCTGTTTCTCTTCGCTGTCGTGGATTTGGAAAGTAATTTTGAAGCTTTATGGGAACGCACTGCTTCCAACGTCGCTTCAAAAGATGCAATTGCTTTATTCAAAAGTTGAACCTCTTTTGATGTATTGATGTTATGAAGAACATTTCTGAAGCGTTCTTCAACCATTTGTTTTTGGCTTATTAAGGAAGTGTCAGAATTTTGCTTTTTAGATACTTGCTCCAATATTCCTGTTGTTTCACAGTCCACATCCACACGCAAACTTTCGCTATCGGAGCCTTCTTGTTCAAGATTTGGTTGTTCACTAAGTAGGCGGATGCAATGAATATGTTTGCACATATTCCATTTAATGCTTGAATCCACGCATGAATATTTGTGTATGCACTCTGTACAAACTAGTTTACAATTGCACAGAAGATCATTTTCTCGAACGAAATAAAGTTCTTTAACATCAGATTATGATGGTATTCTTCAGCCATTTTCTTCCTTTACTACCAAGTTTTGATTAAGCTCAAAACTAGACTTATGTCTCTTTCTAATGACCTTTAGCTTGCTTGTCAATTTTCCTTTATGGAGAACAATTAGTGTATCGAAAAGTTTGTCTTTTAGGAAAGACATCAACGCATGAATTGCCTTGTCAAGACGTTTTACGCGTTTCCCGTGAAGATAAATGTATTTTATTGTGTTGTGCATTCTTTCAATATGCATATTTGTATTGAGACCACTGTTAAGGCGGTAACAAGAAGTCCAAAATCTTGCATTCGCGGAGTAATTTTATCGAAAGTATGCGCAAAATTCAGTTCTTTCAGGATCACTGCTGAGCAGTTTTACTACGCCAGAGAGCATCATTTCGAAAGCAGCAAATCCGTTTCTTGCATTAAGGTTCGAATCATTTTATACACTTCTGCTTGCTTCTCCTTATCTTTATCTTTAGATATGATATTCTTCCTCCATGCTCTATCCACATGACATGTGCAATAGAGTCTCATTGTTGCAGCTTCCATGATAGAAATCCAGGTATTATAGAAAGACTGCTTAATCGGACATAAAAACTTTCGGGGAAATTAAACCACTCTCGTTCTTAATGCACTGGAAAACAGAGAAAGTACTTCCTGTGAGGAAAGCACAAGGAAAGCCCTGTCTCATATCGTCTAACACTAGAAGTGTAATTAATTCAAAGTCGTAGCTATTTAAAGCAAAAGTACCGTCAATACACACGCAATCTTACCGTATTTTTTAATATTTCAACCTGGGCATTGTTCATGATAATTAACACAAAATCATCTTTTTTAAGAACTGGATGGTCTTCACTGACAACCCCCTGAGGCTTATAAAATAATACACAAGGACTGTCACTGGCGTTCACCTCATTCACCCAAGCCTCGACACTTGTCCCGTCCTCTTGGTGCCTAACAGATTTTGAGCATAGGTTATATCCACGCTCTATGTTGTATAGATCCTGCTTTGTGAGCAGGTGAATTCTTTCGAGTTTTGACTCTGTTACTGAGTCTCTCACTTTGTCCAGAATTGTTTGAAAAGGAATTTCTTTAGCAATGTCCACTGCTAATGTACTCCTTTCCAATGGTGTTAAACCAAGATGGCTTAGATCATTTTGATGACCTATGGGAGTAAGTATGTATTCAACTTTACATGTTCCATTTTCGTCTTCTATCACTCGAATACGTGCGGGACAGACTCCATTAATTTTGTTACTTCCCTGCATTTTAAATGTCTATATCTTTGCTTTGTAACACAAAATCCTCTGAGTGGTGACATATGTAATAATGTCTCTTAGTATTATCAGCAGCAGAATGTGAATCCCGTTTTATTACGTACCTTATGAGCGTCTCCTTTTCAATTTCTTGCTTTTCAGTTTATTCGGATGTGTTTTCGAAACATGACGCCTAAGTGATTTGTTATGCTCACATACCAAAAGCAAGGGTTTATTTTCTGGTATTTACGTTACGTTAACTAATCTATAAAATACACTGCATACATTTCTTATTTCAAGTGCCCACTCGGATACTTCCCTTGGTAGAGACTTCAGAAATCCGACTTTAATTTGTTTCATTTCAACAAAGCACCAGGGAAGTTCGGAAAGTCAGTAGTCAATTTGGTTGAGTTGAACAAAGCACCAGAACTTGCGATTGCGGATGCCACAAGACTAAGCGCTAATCTCATATAAGAGACCAAAGATCTTAAACACTATCGAGTACAAGCAGCCTTCACACAAAATAACTGAAGCTATAGATTTAACCATGAAAGAACCCAACAAAAACGAAATATCTTAACAGTATGCGAAGACACATAAGCAAAAAAGTCAGAGCTGTCACTGAGAAACATGAAAAGGGCTGTTAGTTGATCAAATTCTATCAACATACCCAGCAAATAAACAATAAATAATAATAAAAAAACAAGTGGAAAAAATAGGAGATGGAAACCATTAAGTTAATCAAGTGAAGGATGATATTGCATAATTGATAGAAGCTGGACACCATCAAACAAACAGACAGATTAATAAGCCAACCTCAATACCGAAAAGGGAACTGACCCACGATCATCTATCAAAGGTCAAAGGACAGAGGCTGAAGGATGACCTCAAAAATAAACATTAAAAAGCTAATGTAAATAATTGAAAACGAATATAAATTTAGGACCAATCAAGGACACAAATTGATCTGAAACTAAAGTTTAAAGGGAAATTGATTAACTCGTATAGCACTCCTCTCTAATGGAGTCCATATGAACCTACTTAGCGAAAATGTACACACAACAGATTAATGCCTATTGTTTTATATAGTAAACTGACACTTGACAAGAGGTGTACAGATAATCTATACAAAGTGCATACACTTCCGCCACATACGAAAACATATTTAATTAGATTGGAGATAGTGAGCCAACAGGGGGAAGTGACAGCCACACAGAGAACCCGTATATACATACATGGGACGTTGATCCAGAAATACTCGTCACTTGCCAATGACAGAACAGACGTCTAAGGGGACATCTTCAATGATAAAGAATCTGTTAGCTAGTGTGTATGAAAAGTCCGGACTCGAAGCTACATCTAACACTGTAAAATATACAGAAGGCGACGTCGTGCTTGCTGGATCTGATTTGGCGGAATCAATTGCAGATCCTCAATCATTTTTATGTTTTTCAGCGGTTCCTTCCGAATTCAATGAGGCCAGCCAATAGTTATTCGAGCACTAGAGAACCCAGCGGACGCGTCTACTAGGCTAGCTTTCTATGGAATTGGGTAGTCAATCGCGCGAACTTTACTTAATGATTTTTAAGCTTTATCGTGAGTCGGTACAACGTTACATTTAATGTGATTTGAATAAAGGACTTAGACCTAATGCCTTTGATGGTATTGCACTGATTAATCATATTTCATGATCACGCCCAGTTGGTACAGCCAAATATTAACACTTGAACAAACCATTTCTCCTCCTTCTCTTCCTTCTTTGCTTCATCCCTCCTCTCTTTCTGAGTTAGTTGTTTTGCTTACTTGAAAAGAATTTGTCGACTCTATTTAGTTTTTCTTGAGGTGGGTGTATCTTAAAACCTTGCCTGTGTTCATAGAAATGAAACATGTACTCAATGAATGAAGATTCGGATCCCTAATTGATTAATAGAGACGTGATTAAAACATGGAGTAAGTCGGGAAAATAACTTTGTTTATGTTTTTAGGATTTGAGCAACGGATTTCCAACCCTCTATACTGTTTAGATGTAGTATTTTTCTATATCTGGCAGTTTATTCCAGTCGAAAAATTGCTGGACTTCTAGCTGAGAAACACGTGTTCAAATTTCGTCTGATTTTTTTTCTTTCTCCCTGAGAAGAGAATACTGGTTGGGTTTTATTAATTAATCAAGCTACTGGAAATTTCCAGGCAGCTAAGTTCTTCCAGGAATATTTTGAAATTTCTTTTTCCACTATGTCATAATACTAGTATGACACCATCAATTGTGTTGAAACAACGCTGCTATTTTTTAGTTTTTAATATTTAATCTCACTGATCGATAATTATGTGAAAATCCTAATATACGTATATCCAGCCCTGAATTCCATCATTTACACCCAGAAAGAAATTTTAAGTAAATCACGTTTTCAAACTGAAGTATACCCTAATGCGAGGGAATACTAGTATATACTTTCTGGATAAAGTAAAATAATTATGCAAATTCTGCAGTCAATTGTATCCCCCAAATATGTATTAATAAAATTCGTTCTGGAATATTAACGATAGATACAACAGTACCAAACGTGTCAACTTGTTCTGAATAGAAAACGTGGATATTTCTTTATAAATACTCAGCGTACCTTTGCTATTTGCTGAACACAAAAATGGGGCTATCGTATGAATGCGCTGTCCCTTATTCCGACTAGAAAAAATTTGTAGACCTTGGTCGTCTCACTTGTAAATTAATAAGGTAAGAAATATTTTCAAAGTAGCTGAGCATGGTATTAGCGAAATAACAGTCCATAAATAGCTTGTTATTACAAGTTTAATTTCACCATGCATCCTGGACGTACACAGTTTATTGAAGACTAAACCATCCTTCTCACCATGTAGGGCAAAGGGTCCACAAAACAAGAATTAAAGAAGACTCTGAAATATTCCCACTTCCTAAGCGTTATGGCCTACTTTTTAAATAATAAACTATAGCTATCTCATCGTTTATCTTTACTCCTATGAAAAACACTGATCTTAAAGGACACAATCCCCAAAGTCAATCTCACAAGATAACAAAAATGTTCTTTAATGCTCAGAAACAGAAAAGTATACAGAACATTAGTCCTCACATAATCCCAATCACCATTCAGCATCTTTTGCCAACCTTGCTGCAGCTGCCCAGTGCCCAGGCGGTAACACTGAGGAGTCTTGGACGGAAAGAAGGACGTGAGTGTTTCCCTTTAATCTTCCTCATTGGCGTTAGGTTTTCAACGATTATGGTTATTCAGGCAATGGAAGAGGTTATAATCTTTCTGTATTACTCTTATATGCTAAATACTGAGAGATATACATGAGAAGCACGCACAATTTATGTGACATTGCAAAACCAAGAATATTGTATTAATACAACATGCCAACATTTGTGAAAAACAAGTGAATATACAAGAAGAAAATAGTATGAATAAATAAGAAGAATTGTAACACAAACGAAAAAGTTTAGAACGTCACGTCTCACATGAGGGACAAAGAAATGGTCCGTGATCTTTAGTGGTGATTCCAGCACATTCTTCACCAACGTATTTGCACTACGACACGCAAAGATGCATGTCTGCAACCTTGTCTGCCTGACAAAGGTAACAAAACCAAGATCCACAAGACTTGGAGTAACTCAGTGTCGGTTCTTCAGGACTATTAAAAGCAGTTGCTGAAATTCTGGTCGTTTTAAATGTGATGACACTTACTTTGTTTTGGTTTTAATCTTCTTATTCTTTGTATTGGAATTGATAGCTTCCTTATTACCTGGCATTATCCTCGTTCTAATTACTAAACATTATGATGATGAGTGTTCAGTACAAACATTTAAAATACCCAATTCTTTCATTTTAAACAGTTATGACTGCATTTTGCCCAATACGGCGGTGGGCCATATTGCGCACTATTGACCTCTTTACTTTTTCTGGCGCCTGCTAGTTACACAATGCAATACTTACACATTTTATATTCACGTATGCTCACATAACTACATCCATGCATTATACTGATTAGGTTTTCAACAATAGGTACTGAAACAAAACATTACGTACTTTGCTAAAATTACAGCTAAATATTTTCTTGCTCAATATGCCACTTCAACTGGAGCTGGTGCCGCTCACACCACTCGCAAACAAATGAGTCGCGCAAAAATGCTTTCTTTTGTCATGAGGATATAATTTACGGTGACGTCTTGTAGCACCAACGGAAGCTGCACAGATCTGGGGGCGGGCCATATTGCGGCCCGGGTGATAATCGATACACTTACCTTACTAGTCAAATGTACATATTAGGTGCTACGATATACCGCACTAACTTAAGGCCTTGTAGCTGCAAAACTACACATATTTCGACATTTCTTTTAAGGAACTTTCTTCTTGCTTTGATGTGAAGAACCACCATCGGAAGTTTGCGTCATTATTTCAGGGAAATATTGTAAATATGATTTGTAACAGTGTCGGCGGCGGCCATATTGGTTCGGCCACCATAGTCGGTTTAGCTGACACGGGAGAGGTAAGGACTTTTAATATCTTATTAGTTATGACTAATGGAACCTCTATGCAAATTTTCAAGTGTTCAACAATTTCATCCGGGTTCTATCCCCCAGTAGACGAGGGTAATAAACATCTTTTGTATATCTGGCATCAGAATAAATAGGAAAATAAATTAAAAGAAAGTATACTTTCTGTGGTACCGCAGTTAATGACAATCTACTTCTTGAATTAGTTATAAATACTATGGATATAGTTGTAAGGAAACGTCTTGGCAAAGAAACATTATGAAAAGAACTTGTAACGAGATTATTGATAACGGCTCACGTTTACCACATTAACAGAATAGTACAGAAACAATTACGTTATTATGGCTCCCAGTCCCCCATAGTAAGACATGTTGGGTGTATTAATTGCTTTTAAATGTATATAATTGTACTCGTAACTGCAGTTGGCTACAACAACGAATTCATTTCTACTCATATTTATACTTGTTAAGTGACAGACTTCCAATCATAAAGCCCACCATGTCTTATTATGTATTATCTACTCAAGGCAGGGGTGTCACGCTTGCCAAAGCGCTCCTTGTAGCTGGCTTTGGGAAACGCTAATATAAGGGGAAAACAACCTCCCGTAAAACACGTTAATTCTTAACATCGTTCTTGAGAAATATCCTTTCTAATTTGAAAATAGATTAATTTTTCCCGGAAAACTCGTTCTGCGTTGTAGAATAACAAATAGGAGGGAATATTTAATTTAATTTTACACAATCCATGAAGTAGGACGGACAATATCTTCAAGAACACTTTGAGACCAAAAGTTTAATCACTTCCTTACTGTAGGCTCAATTTACGTAATAAGTTACGTAATTTCACTACAAGGTCGTTTATTCGGACTTGATGAGGGAGGACAGGTTTCCGATAAACCAGATTTACAGAAATGGAGTAATAATATCGTTTATGTGGTAAAAATACATATTAATAAGCTAAGTGTACTGTACAACAATAGCACATTTACACTGTAAAGAATCAATTAGATGCGCTCAATTCTATACAAAGTACAGGCATTTTGAATCTCACGAAAAGTACTTTATTTTTCGAAACCATTTGGGATAACCCGGATTTACGGATAAAGAAGAATTTTAGTCTATTTACTTCAATTTTTAATTATCTTTTCTCCCGTTTGTTAAGATACTAAAATGTAATTGTCAGTTAGAAATATGAACATATCGATTTTTCTTTCCAAGCGATATACACATGACAAGTTTAATGAATATCATAATGAGTATTGAAATCTCCTAATTACAATCTGGGAAATCTTATAAATTTAGCGCTTACTTGTTTGGTCAATATTATTTATAGAAACGAAAGAAGGTCAAACAATTGTACAAGTTAAGCTTGTACTGTGTAAATATTCTGTTAATTATATTTTAATTATTTTCTATATGAATGGAAATATTGAACAATTCCAAACATTCTCTAGTCATTTGTCCAACAACCTTGACATGGGAGGTGTTTTTTTTAAAACTAAGATTCAAAGTTTATTCTTCTTTCCCAAGTCTACTAATTTACTTTTAGAAACATCATTACGTGTTGCACTGGATTATTAATATCTATATACATTGCTACAGATTGATTCAAATTTCCGTTTCGTTGCTTTAAGTAGTTCTGTGTGAGAATTTCAAATTCTACTCCGTGATTCCTCCTACAAATTCACTTGAGTCGTTTCATGTTGATAATGGAAATCTACTTATCGACGTAATATAGCTCAAAAAGATGAAAATATGCTTTTTATTCCTTCTATCCCGGTTACCAATAAAATTATGAGGACAATAAAAATATCCAATAGATGGATGGCACAGCAAAATTTTCATATTTCCTTTAGATTAAAGAACCAATTGTGCTGGACATTCGATATAAATATGTAGATCAGGTAATTTTTATTTCTTTATTTATCTCTACGTCAATTCCGAATTGTTTTCTTTAAACATTTTGAAACAGGATCCCCTTTTAATTTCAAATCTCTCGTATAGATAGCATATTTCTACGCTCAATAAAAGACGAGAATTTCAACTATATTAAATCTTTGCTTTGTTATAGTTTTGTAATGCAGCCAAATCGTCCCAATTTTATGCCCTGCCTACGTAATCGCATTAAGTAAAATCATCTTGTGAATTATATAGGTCGTATCTTCTATTAAATTCCTAAAGAGATGCAACAACACCATCTTTAGGCATCGATGTGTATTATTATCTATGTTTCCAGATAGGATGTATTGAACTACTAGGATAAGCGAAGCAATGTATGTAATTGCAGACGTTCTCAACAACCTAGATGAAGGTCAAACACCTGTTAATCACATGTGTTATTTACATTTACTTCTGTATACAATGGCTAAATCCATACACAGGAAATTCCATGATAATGTTTACGCAAGTAAGTATATTGTGACGATGAGGGAATTTGATTGTATTGGAATATTGCATAGCTAACATTTGATGGTTGTGAAAACTTGAATAAAAATTGAACTCGATATTTGTTATTCCAAATCTAAAGTTAATAATCAAATACTTTAGAGGTTATTGACATAAAATTGTTAGTTTTTGGGAGTATCTAATTATTCAGAAATTATTGAGCAAGAGGTCTGTTATAAAATAAATTTTAGAAAGTTCATTTTTTGCCTGATAGTTATTTCAGTTGCTTTTCAATCAGTCCCTCTTGATTGGTCATACAGCTAGTTAAGCATCTGTAGTTTTCTTTTGTTTTGTTTGAATTTAACATACCCTTTAGGTAATGAGCTGCTTAGGCTACAAATCCGAATCGCCATTCCCAGTAACAGTTGAGCCTAATTATTTAAAACTTTTCGCCTTATTTCTTCTCCATTTCCTTCTCCGTTAAACTCAAGATACTCAGTTTTTTTTCTACTAATCTTTAGGCCTCTATCTTCCAGAGACTTCTCCAACTCTGTACTTCCTTTCAAGTTCTGCCCTATTAGTATTGCATAGTACAATATCATCGGCAAACTTCATACACCAGGGGGCTTCATCTCTCACATCCTAATATAACGCAACAGGTTTTTGGCAATCCTGGCTGGAGTCGCACAAAAACTGCAACGCACCCCAACCTAATGATCCCAAAAGTGGATCACACAGACAAATAGGGTCGCCAGGAGCCTAGAGTACCCACGCAACGCATCTAACTTAACCTCTAGCTCCAAACATTTTCTACACCCCAGACGAGCGGCGCAGAAATGCCTTCCAGATTTAAGAATATCTGGGAAAGAGGATTCCAGATCCTTGTGATCACTGTAAAAAAAATAATTTAGATCGAGGGAGGAAATACCGGTAAGGCGACACCTCCAATCTTTTAATTAGATCGTCAGTTCATACTCTGAAGTAACAGCTGGTTCAGATTAGCGACAGATTAAGAAAGAAAAACGCAAATCTTGGGAAATAATCTCAAACGATGATACTCAAAACGACTCATATGTGACTCATACGGTGTCTTTACTCACTTCGAAGTCTACAGGGTGGCAAAAGACCATGTCTTACCTTTACCTTAGTAGGGCCCACACCTGTAGTCTGGAATCGCAATTCCTGAAATAAAGACGAACGAACACAACGAATGACGGTCGCAACTCAGTCCAAACGTAGTGTCATAACGCAAAACGCAAATAATATTTATATATTCACACAAATCACATGCTGGAGTCACTTCATATGTCAATGCAGAAATAACCAGAAATTCAATATATAGTTCCTTTCCCAAGTCATCACTTCTCAGCTGGCGAAAGAATCCTACCACTGGTCTACGGATTTATGAACCGATCTAATCTAATTAAAATAACATCACTTAAAACGATAGGTTTACCGAAACACAGAAATAATGAGTATCAATTGCTGTCAACTACACGTAACGATTCATAGCTAATTTCCAATAGATATCAAGTTAAACATTAAATAACTCACTGCACATTTTAAATATTACCAAACACTGTACGAGGATTATGAACTAATGCCTTATATCGTACCTGGTTAACTGAGAGGTTTCTACACTACGTTCACTGAACATAAACTCAAGATTGTTTTCGAAGAAATATAAAAATTTCAGAATTTCAATTTATTGCTTTGAATGTACATATTTCACGCTTTCGGCTATGATAATTTTATCAGAATCTGAACAGAATTACTGTTGCATTGTAAAACAAACAAATTTGAATCGCTGGTATACATGAATTAAGCCGAACTGAAAGTTATGTAGTCACACGTAAATGTCCATAATTTCTGTAATTATTAACAAATTTCGTTGATGTTTTCACAAATTATTTCCGAAATATTGTTGTACAATTTGGAAAAGTTTGAGTACAGTATCACTTACACGAAAGAAGTTCTAGTCCACAATGCATGGTAATTAAAGAATCACTTTAAGCTTAATAATTTCGTGACGTCATTACAAATGATTACTACGTTATACAAAAGACGTTCTGAATAAATTTTGAAAATACAAAATATTGTTATAAAATATGATTTTTCATTGGAGAATAGTGGCTGGAGTTGAAACCAAAAATTATCGAACCATGTTGAATAAATTATAATTTACTATTAGCATCAGAGCGGTACGCAAAAATAATCGAGCAGACAGGTTGCTAATTTGATCAAGTATGGAAAATATGCGGTAGCTGTCAAACATGGCTAACCGGGAATTTCGAATAAATATGGAAAAACGGGAGACGAGAAATTGGCATTTGATTATTGAAACCTAACGGACCGATATTTATAATGCAAGAATTCGGTCAATCGTGGCCCCATACTAAAATTTAGAACATATTAAACATTTTGACAAATAATCTCAAAACAAAATATATAATTTAAC
>JAGDQP010037715.1:0-18489 GCA_022664845.1 Lepisma saccharinum
ACCAATTATTATGTTTTTATTTCCTTCATATCCTGCGTTTCGATTTGTTATAATGTATTATGTTTTATCTATATTTACCTGTAGACCTATCTCATCGCACGCTTCTACTAAGACATCAGTGTTGCTGCTTTGTAGTGCATCTATATCGTTTCATATTAAATCTACATCATCCGCGTTTACAAACAGTCGATTCATACCATTCATTGAGAGTCTTTTTTGTCCTCTTTAGTTTTCAAAATCGCATATTCTAACGTAATCTTAAACAATAGTGGTGATAAGGCCTCGCCTTGTCTCAATCCGTTGCGAATCTCGAAACTATCTGGCATATTATTACCTACCCGTACTCTGCTTATGGGATCGCTGAGACAAATCTTCAATAGTTGATCACGTTTTCTGGAAATTCCAAATCATATCAGGATAATGTATATTTCTTTTTTTGGATAGAATCAAATGCTTTCTTAAAATCAATGAAGAGCTAGTGAAACGTTCCATTATATATCCCATTTCTTCTCCAAAATTTGTCTCAAGGCGAAAATCTGGTCCAATGTGGATCAATTTCTATTAAATCCATATTGGTAGTCTCCTATTATTTCATCTACGTAACACTTAGGCGTGTTAACAGAATATTACTTAATACTTTGTAACAGGTTTGAAGTAACCAGAGTCCGCGGTAATTTCTAAAGTTCGATTTATCGCCTTTTTTGTAAATCGGATCTATTATTGAGGTTTTCCAATCCTTTGGAAGCTCCTCTATTCTCCATACAGCAATTATCAATTGATGCAGTTCCTTGATTAGTGCCGTTCCTGTTGCTTTAATTAACTCGGCTGGAATATTGTGTATTCCTGGCGATTTGAAATTGTTCAATTTATTTATCGACATTTCCAGTTCGATTTTGCTAGGTTCGAGTATCCACGGTTCTTCGGTATGGATTTCAAATTCCTCTGTTTGTTCCCCGTTGTGTATATTAAGAAGTTTATCGAAATAACTTTTCCACACATCGACAATTTTAGTCGGATACGTCTGAAGATCTCCATATTCATTTCTAATCATTCCTAACCTCAGCTGGTAACCTTTCCTTAACCCCCTTGTATAGATCTCGTATGTTATATTTACAAATATTAAATCGGATTTTTTAAAAGACAGAAAACACAAGCAAGATGAGAATTCAAAATTTGGATTAATTACTTAATTATTTTACACGTTTTATATGCGGAATTAATTGTTAGGGATAAGTTTTATATAATTATTTAAATTTAAATTTTCACATATACACAGCAAATTTTATCTCAATTATCTTTTCGTTCTAAAATTTAAAACGAAGGGCAGAGACCTATAAGCCCATTTTGAGACGAAACTTCATCTATTCTTTTAACAGTATATTTCATTAATTTATCATTTAATTGTATTTACACAGCATAGTTCTGACGGAAAAAGCAAGACAATTACTGTATTTATCGGAAATAAAAGGAGAATTCACGGAAATATGTAAGAAATTAGTTTAGCAGCAGAATGAGTGTCGAATATGAAATTCATAACATAAAAGAATATTCTCCAACCGATCAAGTACTTTAGGCCACTAACACCACACACGTCGCTCATTTGATTCACCTCTGTGCTAACACAGGAGATGATGAAAGCGATCGACCGCAGTGGAAGGTAAGGTGAATTATTGGGAGGGAAAGAAGTTTATGACGAGAGAACCGTGTTGGCTTCTGGGATTTGAAAGTTAGACACCGGAACATAAACATGTTACTGGAGACGAATATAGTTTTAAGCACCAATTATCTGGTCCACGCTTTTAATTCCAAAGTTTAGGCGATTCTCCGAGCTGAGAAGGCGAACAGGACCAGCCTTCTTGTAAGATATCAAGTTCTTTTAATTGGTTCGTCAGAGTCTCGCATTTGCCACTTCTTGCTCAGTTATAGAATTTTGCATTGAGAATAGTTAGTAATTTTAGCATTTTAACTGAGATATTTAGGATAGCCAATTGCCAATATATACATTTCCAGAACGTCTACTTTTAGTTGGTTAAGGAATCAAGTGTATTATTTGTTCGACCATATCACAATCAATGCTTAGTTTGTAAGTTTTGGAGGAGATACTAATTATGGGTATCCAACGAAGCCCTATAATCTTAATACTATGTTCTACGCCCTAAGTCATAGCTCTACAAACGATTATGGAGTACTGGCGGCTCCACTAGGGAGGGCCGAGGGGGCCGCGGCCCCCCTGTTGAATCAGGGGCGACTTTTAAAAAACGCTCCAGCTTGATGATGTTATGTGATGTTACTGTAATTAGTTATTTGGGAAGAAATTTATAGACTGACCAGGATCCAAGCATAAGCTACACAGGCAGTCGCCAAGGGCGCCGATATTTTGGATGGGTAACACAAGGGAAGCCAAGATATACAAAAACTTCACGAGGGGCAATGTTCCAACCAGGGGGCGCCACGAGAGTCCAGGAGAGAAACTTCCAAAACTTTCTCTCTCAAGAAGGTGAACTGTGTACCGCTGCGACTCTTGTATGAAGAAAATCTCCCTTACCTTTTGCATGAAATTCTCTTCAATTGCGTTTACGAACGCTGGAGCCTATTCTCTACTATCTTTACAGGTTTTTCATTCTTATTGTAAACATAGGTAAATTACACTAGCATGTAACTTCTCAAAAAGAGTGGATGATACTAAGCTGAATACCGAATATTATTTAATTTGAAATTAAAGAACAATCTTAGCTATTTCTTTCTTGTGTTCCTGAAAAGAAGTTCTTTGTCACCTTCTTCAAACTACATGATGAAAAACATCCAATCCCTTCATTTATGCTTAAACTCTCTAGTTTAAAATGGGAAAATTAACATTAGTTCTTATGGACCATTGCAAAGTTTTTGACTCTTCATCATGGCATCAAGACGCACTTCCGTTCCTTAAATCTGAGCTTGTTACTAGACCATTATATTACCACGTTCATGGCTTTTCCATACCTAGCGCTTTTCCGACAGCGCGCTGCGCAGTGTAACATTGAAACAATCGGCTTTTTCCTGGAGATGTTGACCTTTAGCTTCTGTTCACTTATTTAGGCAAAGAGTTACAAGATTATTACTATGTTCGCGAAAAAGAAGCTCTCAGGCTATGAAAATCGAAAACGTACAAAGGAACGGGAAGAAACAACTAGACGAAATACTACAGATATTAGGAAATTTTTCAAAGGAAGTATGAAAGACGGTAAGTAAATCTACACACACTGAATAATATGCAATATGTAATCTCATATGTATAAATATACGATCATTTATGATCTCCAAACTAAGTTCCTGGGTTGGGTACCGCAGATGGGTGCATAGAAATTACAGGTTATTTGTATGTGACTGAACTCAGATTGACGTACGGATTACGTTTTGCTATGTGACATGCTGTTCCCGCGCATAAACATTAGGTTAAGTTAGGTTAATTTAGCTACATTAGCTTACGTACAAGGCCATTTCTTACGATTTTAGTATAACAAGAGGGGGACCTAGCCCTGCGGGGCTCTAACCTACGTCCGTGAATATAAGTACGTGTTATTTTTATTAACTTAGAGTACAAGGGCCATATTAGAAGGGTAAATCTACGCCCGGCAATGGCAAAGGAATTAGAAGAGAAGCAAGCAACAACAAAGGAGTTTGAGGAAGGGGAAGGAACGGTGAAAGAGTTCGAAGAGAATAAAATTATGTGGAATGGAGAGGAGGGGGAAACGCCAATGGAGCAGGAAGCGGTACGAGAAGAGGAAACGATAACAAAAAAGCTGGGGATGAAGGAAGACGAAGAAGAGTCAATGGCAAGTGAGCCGGCGAAGGAGTCATGGGAAGGAAACAGCTAGTACGAACACACATTCACGAAACTTGCCTAGTGAAGATAGTGGGACTCATTCAGATCATGTAGTTATAAACTCAAGATTTACTCAATTTCAAGACATAGTACCTGTTCCACCAGCAGCAAATGAAGAAGAATTTACATATTTTGTCAACCAAGGTCCAAATCAGCATAAAGGTCCTTATCCCAAGAGTGGAACTTCCGCTGGAGGAAGACAAAGATCGTTTAATGAAGAGTGGTATTTAAAAATTCCTTGGCTGAAATACAGCCACAAGTCAAATAGTATGTTTTGCTATATATCTAGGTGTTTTGGGGCTAATATTTTTCGACTGGATCAATACACTCTGCTTTCGATTCAACAGACTGCAGTCATTGACGGAAAGTTATTAAGGCGCAGAAAAGACATAACAATAGTGAACATCATTAGCAAGCACATATCAAATACTCCAATTTCTTGAAAGGACAAAGCATTGATGCTGTTCTGTCTGAAGCCCGTCAGGAGAAGCTAAAACTCAAGGAAGAAGAACGACTGAGAAACCGTCAAGTAATGGAGCGTTTAGTGCGACTTGTGCAACTATTGGAAATAGCTGGGGCACCACTACGGGGACATAATGAAAGTGAAGATGTTGAGTACCGTGGTCTTTACAGGAAGATGTACAACTTATTAGCTGATTTCGATCGTCTTATAGGCAGTCATATAAAATGTATAGGTAAAAACATGACGTATACCTCAAAATCCATTCAGAACGATATAATTTCGGTCATTCACGATGTTATGTTAAATAACATAATGAAAGAAGTGGATACAGTCAAATACGTTTCTATTATTATGGATGAGACGACGGACTGCTCGAGGCATGAGCAGGCGGCACTTCTCATTCGTTGATGTGATGACATGCTTCATGTTCACGAAACACTTCTTAGCGTTTAAAGAGCATTATCCACAAAATTCTTACATCTCGCTGATATTGTAAAGGAAGGTCTGGAGCTGATTGGTCTTCCGCTTCATAAAGTTCTTTCACAATGCTATTTATTTATTTATTGAACACGACAGGTTGGATACCTAGTTGTGGTGTTCAACATACATGTCGTATTCTATACACACATACTGTATATTTATATATTTAGAGATTCATAGTGATAAATTCTGTCAAAACAATTCATTGCCTTATATACGAATGAAATTGACTTATTTTTATTTTAAATATTGTCAAAACAATTCATTGCCTTATATACGAATGAAATTGACTTACTTTTATATTAAATATATCTATATCAGGACATGTTTTAAGAACACAATCATATAATGAGCACATTCTCCTAATAGGCGATATATCTAATACATTCGTTCTTTGGGCTGGGGGATGGAAAACTGCATCACGAGGTCGAGAAATTCTGTGTGGGACGTGCAACCCTATTCCTGACAATAAGCTTTCCGGGTTAATATTGCTATGTAGTAGTCTGTGTAGGAAAGATAATAGAAAATTAACTCTTCTGTTTTCCAGAGATTGTAATGTGTATTTGTTTGCTAGGTCCAAGTACTTTTCGAACATTCCTGTCTCTTTGTAAGTCAAAAAGCGAACAAATTTAGACTGTATAATTTCTATTTGGCGAGTGTTCTTCTTTGTATTAGGATGCCATACTACTGCAGCATATTCTAACTTTGACCGAACATACGCTGTATATAAATTTTTAGAACATGAATATTTGAAAAATCGCTTCCTAATCCCATTACAAACCCGAGGTTCCTGCGAGCTTCACTAATAATACGCTTAATGTGCATATCAGACGAAAGGTTTGTCTTTAATGTGACACCAAGATCCGTAATAGAATCTACTCGGACCAATGGTGAATCATTAATATTGTAATAGAATTTCAAATAGTTCCTCTTTTTCGTATAAGACATTACACTACATTTTGTATGATTATTAACAACATTATTTGTTTTGCCAATTGAAGACTGCAATTATGTCGTTTTGTATGGCTACAGCATCCGATTCGGAAGAAATACTCCGATAGATTTTAAAATCATCTGCATACAGAAGTTTGTTAGATGTTATTACAGCAGGCAAGTAATTTGCAAATAACTAAAACAAAAGAGGTCCAAGGTTCGATCCGTGTGGTATCCCAGATTGTACGATATATTCTTCGGTTATAATATTTTTGTAACGCACACGGTGTTTACGATGGCACTAACTGACGAAATTTCTCTGAAAAGTTAAAAGTTACAAGCTTGATAAGAAGGATATCGTGATTAATGACACCAAAGGCTTTCGAAAAGTCTGTATAAAGTACATCTACTTGACCTTTATTATCTATTTGTGTAGCTAAGAAACGTATAAATTCAACAAGGTTAGTTGCAGTCGATTTCTTTGGCAAGAAGTCATGTTGGAAGGAAGAAATAATTGGACGAACGTGTGAACATATTTGTTCATGTATAATAATTTCGAATACTTTGGCTGGTGCATATATTATGGCTATTGGGCGATAATTTTTAGAATCATTATTCGTGCCAGAACTTTTTGGTATGGGACAGATATCGGCAAGTTTCCATTTGGTAGGGAATTCACAGGTAGCTATTGATTTGTCGAAAATTACTTGTAGCGGATATTTCAGTATTTCAATACAGCCTTTGATTACATAGAGCGGTACTTTGTCAGGCCAAAAGATGACCGAGGTTTCAGTTTCTTTATAGCTATGATGGAGCAAGCAATATGCGAGAAGAACACACAGGGTTACAAAGGATAATAAGCGACATCTGTGGTATAGAGTTATCACTGTGCACTGTTATGGCCACTGCTTAAATTTAGTAGACGTGGATAGCATGAAGACGGAGAGACAGGCATTTTCTTTCTTCGGGACATTAGAAACACTGTATGCGTACATAGAAGGAAGTGCATCGCGCCATGTAGTTTTTGAGCGGATTTCAAACAGTGTTAATTGAAAAATACAGAAACTAAAGAAAATTTCAGAAATAAGATGAGTCTGCAGAGCCGAAGCTGTAAACGCAATAGTAGACAATATCCGCGTTGTTATTGATTGCTTAGAGGAGCTGCAAAATTCGACGAAGGACTCGTTACGTGCGAGTCAAGCCAGAGGTCTATTACAATCTGTGAAGTCTTTTGACTTCATCCTATGGATAAGTTTACTAAGTCCTGTTTTGAACTCCATCAATAGCGTCAGCAAACAACTTCAGCGAGCTGATGAAGATATTTACAGGGTTATGCGTGCTCTTGAAACTCTTAAGACAACAATTGAAGGCTTTAGATCAGACAGGAATTTCGATGCCAGGTACACTGTAAAAAATAGTTGTGTTAATTCAACACAATGCGGTGTCCCAGCGTGACTACCACTTTTGTGTGTTAAATCAACACAACACACGGTGTTGATTTCGGTACTGTGAAAAAAATGTTTCGGCTGTAGTGAGATTTGAACATAGGTTGCTCAGTTAGAAATCGAGCGTCTTACCGACTTGGCTAAATCGTCAGACAGAAAAGGTACTAGATGCAAACGATATTTACTTAACAACATTTGAATTAAACGACTACACTATAGATTCAAACAGTGTATTGGATCAAATATATGTTGCTGAGCCCCCAAAACAAACTAAGTTACTTGCACGACTTATCCCATGGTTTAATCACTTCCTATTTGTCAATTGAGAACCAGTATTCCCATTCATTGAGAATATTCCATTTCTATGAAAGCAAGCAAGATGACGACAGCGAAACACTTGAGCAGCATTACTGCTTTCTTATCGTAACAACATGTCAAATGTGCGCTTGCTTTCATAGAAATGGAACATATTCTCAATGACTGGGGATTGTGATCCCTAATTGAACAATGGAAAAGTGATTGAACCATGGCATAAGTCGTGAGAGTAACTTTCTTTGTGTTTGGGGTTCAGCAACATTTTTTAGCCTCTATACTGTTTCAATCTAGTGCTTTTAGGCGCTCAGCTTCTAACTGAGCAACCCATGTTCAAATCTAGCTGCTGCCGTAACTTTTTTTTCTCCCACTACCGAAATCAACACCGTGTGTTGTGTTGATTTAACACACAAAAGTGGTAGTCACGCTGGGACACCTCATTGTGTTGAATTAACACAGTCATTTTTTACTGTGTATGAAGCTGCAAAAGTTCAGTGTCAAAATCTTGGTATCTTGATTCCCCTAAGCTTTGATAAGAGAATACGTCGTGTTAATGTTCGCATCGATGATCATCCCAAGATAGAATATGTGAACTCAGTGAAAGAGGAGAAACGTAGAGCCTTTTACGCGGTTCTCGACACGACTTTGAATGGACTCAGGAATAGATTTTCCCCAAAGGTTGTTAGTGTATTACGAGCATTCCAAGAAGTGTTGATACATCCGACACCATCGGAAAAGAAAGTAGCATCTATGTGTGGTATCGAAGCTGATGACATCATTGGAGAATCTTGCCTAATAAGGAAATATTCACTTTTCAAGGAGGTTTCGAATGTGCGTCAATTAGTGTCGTGCTTTAACGACGCTTCAACAGCCAACGTTAAAGGAAGTTCTGAAGGCTTTTCTGACTATTCGTGTGACAACTGCTAGTGCCGAGAGAACATTTTCCAAACTCTCGAGATTCGGAGCACGATATCACAGGTCCTTCTAATGATGTTTGTAGAGAAACATCGATGCAAAAATGTACCAATAGAAGCTTGTGAGCTATGGACCTCGAAGACTTTTAACATTTAAGGAAAAGTGTTCAACATTTGAGTCGTCCGTTTGCAAAACCAACTATCTGCAGTTTCTGTTATAGTTGATTTTGCAAACGTTCGACTCATTTGTACATTACAGAGTTAATGAAGTATGGTATGTTAGTTAAATTAATATACTAATCCTTTGGTTTCATATTACTAGAAAATTGGCATTTCTCTTCCTACTTAGGGTTTTGATTATTTTTAAAAAATTCTTAAATTACATTATTTTGAAGCCTGTTACCTAGTGATATTAAGTGCTATTAAACCTTTCAATATCAGATGTTTTTGAGTGAAGAGACAAAAAATTAATTGTGTGAATGGTAATGACCTAGGTGCAAGTAGAATTTGAATTTATAAGTTAACCCTGTACTGCAGTATACTATTGATCTATGAAGAATACAAACAAGAACGTTGACTAGTTTAGTTGTTTTGTTTTTAGAAGGATTGTTCTATCGCTTCAACTTTGCAAAATATACAGCATACATTTTATGCACAGTTGTAGTGATTTGTACAAATACCAAATTCTAAAACACTGGCAAAGAAAACTAAGTAGAGAATAGGGAATGGGGCGCAATGTGACTCAGGTGCGCTACATGAAGAGTGCCCCCCTTGTTCGAGAATCCTGGGACGGCCAGTGCTATGGAGGTGACATATTCGCATATTTACAGAAGTAAAATGGAAGCAATTGAACATAATAATATTGCGGAAGGTACACGTGCTTTGATTCCAGTCCAACAAGATTTATTAACGATCCCATTAGTACATAGAAAGCCCAATAGTACATCAAGTATTTTCCAAAGTTTATGACTAGTCCACTAGTATCACTAGTTTAGTGATACTAGCGATTCCAAAGTTTAGTGATCCCGACATCGATTTTGAACGCACACATAATAAGATGATGGAGTGTATTCGGATCTTGACTAGGAAAATGGCCACATTTTCCGAAGAAACGGAACATGGAAAATATTTTTTTTCCGGAAACCGGAGAACTGGACATGAAAGACGGAAAAATTTCCAAAAAAACGGAAGACGGGAAATTTTCCGGAAAACGGAAAATTTCCGGAAAAACGGAAAAGGAGAAATTTCCGGAAAACGGAAGACGAAAAATTTCCGGAAAAACGTAAGACGGAAATTTTTTCGAAAAGATTAAACTGAAAATTTTACAGAAAACTGAAAATTTACGGAAAAACAAGGGAATAAAATTATCTTACGAGAAACATGTAAATCTATTGACCTACAAATAAAGATAGTTTTCGGGTCGCTGAGATGGATAGTGACAGTTTCCATGCAGTTCATCCCTGGAGTGGGGGTGGAGGGGGTGACATTTTAAAAGTAATCGAGAATGACCGATATTAATGTTGAATCCATTGTTTCCAGGGGCGCTAAGATGAATAGTGGTACTTTCGATACCGTTTAAGAAGAAGAAGAAGACGTGACAACGCCCCTTTGAGTAGATATTATTGTAAAAAGAGGAACAGCTACTGGAACAATCCGTACATGTGTTCTGCCCTGAGATACCTATGCTGAATACAACCTGAAAATACTTATGGGTAATTCCCTCTGCAATTCAAAATAAATAAACTAAACGAAGGAAAAAGGTGTCATTAACAAAAAATCGGTTGTTTTAATGGCCAAAACAAATATTTAAAAGCAAATAAACAGGAAACTTACAATGAAGCCCGGTGATGGAAGCAATGATTAACAAACTAGAACAAGAATACCCAAAGTCCAAATATCAGAGCACCTCCTCCCCAGTGGGAGACCAACCAAAAAATGAGGAAAATGAAAGAGATGAAACCAACAGAATATACTGCAACTCAAGCAGCCAAGAGCCTGATCAGTACATGGCTGGGTGACCACTAAACCAAATTGTCTTTATATGAAAGAGGAACTTAGAAATCTAAAATAATAGGCCTGAGCCAAAGCTGCCTAAGGGCCTTTAATAAAATCCAAATTCTCACTAAAATAATAACCACAGCCACAACCACCAGTCGGCTTAAACTGTATTCCACACAAACCGGAATACTGAAAAGGATATGAATGGAGGAATGGATGTGTAAATTGTATGCTGTTTCCTATAAAATATTCAGTTAATAATACTAGGGGACATATGGATCAGTGGGATAAAGGAAGTTACAAATAGTATAGATTAGGTAATGAGAAAAGATTTGAATTTGAAATAGACATAGATAATGTAAAGTAGGAACTTACAAAGCTCAACAAGAGAATAGATACAAAATAGAAGTTGCAATGGTGTTAAAAACTAATAATATAGATAATAAACAGTAAATTATGAATGAATGAAAGTGAAGAAGAAGAAAAAATAATCTAAAATCTGTCATAAATCAAATCAGGGAAACGCACAAATAATAAATTAAATAAGAACTAAATGACAATAACAAACATTAAAATAATAATGTCACAAACAGACATAAATAAATAAATAACTGTGGATTGTATAGCTCAAGTCACTTGTATATGTAAAATATTGTATGCATAAAATATTGTATATGAAAAATATGTATGCATAAAATATTGTATATGTAAAATATTTTCTACTAGTAGTAGAAAAAATAACAAGTAACTTTACCCGCAACTAGCGGAAATAGGGCCTAGGTTTATCCATCGGGAACTAGGCTACAGAAATATCCCCCTCAGTCCTCGTATACTCTTCTCTTTTTCTCTCTCTCCCTTTTTGTTTGGATACCAGTTTAAATCTTTGCAATTTCAGGTCATATGGACTCCGTGCCTCGACGCCGAGAAGAGGTCGAGACAGGGAGACCACTTGCGGGACCGCCTACCCCAGCTTTGTGGAGAACCCCTTTTAGATTCGTTGGGCCCCACATTCGCTCGAAACAAAACTGTGCTAAGAGAGCAAAGAGGTAGGGTGGCAGGAAGATCCTAAATATATATATAAAAAAAAAAAATCCGAAAAGGAAAAAGAATAGTAACTCATGAAAAATTAAAATCTCAAACTCTGAGAAGAGTGGATAGACACATATAGGTCCGTGATCAAACACATGCGTACAAATAGCCGCAAGCCAAAATGAAAAATTAACCGGGAATACCGGCAAACTACTGGAACAAAACCAGAATCACAAAACGTTGGTCCACTTACACAACTACAAAAATTAAGATTGGAAAATTCCTTTATTACATATAGAAAGTAAGAAGGAATCGAACAGTAAACAATAATGACCGGTTATTACTATGAAACAAACTGAACTGAATGTTCTATATCCTGACATATACACCATTGAAAATCGAATGATTGCCACACAGAAACATGGAGAATCACAAGCAGAAGAGAGAGAGATATAGTAAAAGAAGTGAACTGAATTATATAAATTGCCATATGTACACACGTCCAGCCCGAAACCACAAAAACTGGGGGAAACTCCTCATTGCACTAAGAGTAAGACAATCCAAAGCTAGTGTGAAAGGAAAAGCCGGACTCTGGGGTCCACCTTATCATGAAATAATAAATAAAATATGAATGATATGAATAATAAATAAAACGTTTGCCAAAATATTATCTCATTGTACACGACTAGCAAAGTTAAGAATTTGATTTTAACTGATTCTTCTTCTTCCTTCTCTCCGTCTTTTCCCACTTATATTAATTTTTTGTAAATCATTAATAGTGCTTAAGTAGTGTGAAATTGCTTTCTACGAACAGTTCACGTAAAGAAAGAAAAGGTTAAATTACATTATGCACATTTCTACATTTGAAATTACCATATTATAAAGGTTTGTTTAAATAACACTGGTCAACAGCCAAAATGCGACATGAGTTATATATAGAATTTCTGATCAATATAGGTCCCCTAGAAACGAAACTGTTGTTAAAAATCGCAATCGACTAAGTATTATTGAGTTACAGGCCATTGTTGATTTGGAAAAGTTCCCTATATATACATATATGGCATTGCATAGCAAAGAAGTAATTGCTGTCTTTCTTTCCTTATCTTTGTTTATAGGTTGTAAGGGGGAGATGGAAACTTTGAAGTCCAGCCACAAAAACTGTTTATTCATTGTTTTGTGAGGTGTTCATTTGTGCAGGCGTGATTGTTGCTGTGTGAAAGCAGGTTGAGCATATGCAGTTATCGAAGATCGTGTTGGCGTAATACGTGGACCGTGAACGATAAGGTTAACATTTAATTATAGTGATGAGTTATTTGGTCAAAATGCCACGTAAATGCATTAACAATACCAACAATTTCTGTTATGTTTGTGGTCAAATTGTTTTTTCTGGAAAGCGGAGAATTATTACACCTGCTGTAAGAAGAGCCTACAATCTGTATTTCGGTAAATACTGTAAATTCGGAGATCAAGATAAGATCTACTACACAAATCTACTGGACGGGTGGAATCACCGGAGGCCATCGATGCCATTTGCTATTCTCATGATTTGGTTGGAACCTACGAATCATAAAGACAATTGTTATTTTTGTATGGTCCCACCAATACAACGTATGTCCAATACTAAAAAGAAGACACTTGTATTCGTTCCAAATATTCCAAATATTCGTTCAGCTATTCGTCCTGTGGCACATAGTAATACACTACCAGTTCCAACACCCCCTGACTCCTGTTCCGTGGACTCTCAAGACGAACTGTACGATTCACAACTTTCAACATCTACCGATCCAGACTTTGAAGGTGCCGTTGAACTTACAAAACAACACAAGGTTAGCCAGAGTGAAATGAATGATTTAGTAAGAGATCTTGAACTTTCAAAATCCAAGGCAGAGCTATTAGCCTCCAGACTTCAACAACGGAGTTTCCTGGCTAGTGATGTGAAAGTGTCATTTTATCGTGACCGTCATAAAAAGTTGGAAGAATACTTAAGTACCGAAGGAGATCTGATATACTGCAGTGATGTGAATGGTTTATTCGGGGCTATGGGCATTCAGCACATATGTGATGATTGGCGCTTCTTCATAGATGCATCAGTATTAAGTCTCAAAGCTGTACTGCTTCATAACACCCATAAATTCCCGTCAATCCCTATTGGCTACTCTGTGCATAAGAAATAATCGTATGATACCCTAAAATTCCTTCTCCAATTAATTAAATACAATCAGTACAAATGAAAAATATGTGCAGATTTGAAAGTCATTGCTGTTTTAACTGGACTTCAACAATGTTATACCAAACATTGTTGTTTCCTCTGCGAATGGAATAGCAGAGACATAGCTTCTCATTTCATTACAAAGGATTGACCATTACGTGAAAGTATGGAACAAGGAAAAATGAATGTACAAAATGAACCTCTCGTCGAATCAGCGAATATTATACTTCCAGCACTTCATATAAAGCTTGGATTAATCAAAACCTTTGTTAAAAAGTTGGATCGCAATTCTTTGGCATTCAAATATCTACTTACCAAATTTCCAAAAATCAGTGAAGCGAAAATAAAGGAATGCATTTTTGTGGACTCGCAAATTAGTCAACGTCATCAGGATGAGCTCTTCGAACACCTGTTAAATGATATTGAGAAGGATGCATGGCGTGCTTTCGGAGAAGTATGTACTACTTATTTGGGAAACAAACGTGCTGAAGACTATGAAACACTTGTAAATAGATTGCTTACATCGTATCGCAAAATGGGTTGCAATATGTCCTTGAAATTGCATTTTTTACTCTCTCATCTAAATTCCTTACCGAAAAGTTGAGGGGACGTTAGTGATGAACACGGTGAGCGTTTCCACCAACAAATATCTGTAATGGAGAAGAGATATCAAGGGAAATGGAGTACAGGAATGCTTGCCGACTTTTGCTGGACACTGATCAGGGATTCTCCAGCTCACTACAAGAGGGACGCAAAGCGGCAGCGGATTTAACTCCAAGTAGAAAATCACAAACCATTCAGTAGTACAGTGGATCATATTTTTTCGCTTAAGTAACAACTTTGATTCCAGTCTTTACTTTGAAAAGGGAAATGAACCCCCGTTTTCTATTTTTCGTCTCATACAGTTACAGCATAGGAGTCACATCCACAACAAGCATGCATCATTCCACTACGTTACTGGGAATCCAGACTTTTCGACTATACCTCGTATAATTTTTAAACCGGAAGTCAAGTGATACTTTCATTGTCGGTTTCGTGTGCAGCAGCATCAATTCATACAGAAAAGTGACGTTTCATCCATGTCGCAGAAAAAAACTTTAAATTTGTTGACCAGTGTAATTAGTACAAAGATCCTAATTTATTAACTAATTTTTATGTGCACTCCAATATTGACATTAAATGTATGACAGCCGTATATTTCAAGGTACAGTATATATAGAAAGTGGAATAATGTGACGAGTTTTTCACATTCACTGTATTTTGAAACTATTTGCAGTTGTTTAATAGTGTAAAACTGCTTTGCAGTAAACACTTTACGTAAAGGAAGAAAAAAGACTGTGGATCTTACTTTGGCATTCACCTTACCTGCAGTTGCAATTACTGTTATAAAGGTGTCCTTAAATAATGATTTCGAAGACACAATAAAAGACGTTCTATCCAAATTATAAGCTGTCCCACGAAGCTACGCAAACAAACTACATTAGAATATGTTGCAGTATATACTATATAGTAGGAGCTTCCAATTTTTTTTTTCTTTCGCTGTTCTTAGCTTCAGAATTTTCCCATGGCGACCCAACTGAGAATGTAGGGCTAACACTTGTACATATAGTGGGGTTAGATTAAAATAACTTATTTTAATATAGTCTCTTCGATGTCCTTCATATCACGGCATTAACACATCGTTGCGATCTCACTACTCTATAACAATGTCGACTTACACCAAGTGTCATTTCGCTGAAAATACTAGAACAATTCGTGAAACTCGCGTAAACCAGCCACTACGCACACATTGGAAATATATGCTATTTATTAATGTTTCTAAACATGCGGAATGTAGATTGAAGAATTCTCGAATTCTCATTTTGAAACAATTTTCCAAACATAGTAAGAGTTAAATAGTGAAACCGAAGTCAGGTGTTCTCTATACTCTGTTTTTTCCAAACCAAAAATTAGAAACATGGAAATCAAAAGAAGGATAAATTTCCCAGATGATGTGGTTAAATTAAAACATTGAAACAATATTCATATAAAGTTGAACAAAATATTTCAGACTTTAATTGATCTCATTAAGGACTACACAAGAAAATCAAAGAATAATTGACAACATTAACTCTTAATTTTGCTGAGAAAAATGTATTATCTACTTTAGTTTGACCTTGACGATTATTTCGTACGTTAAAGATTAACATTATAAAATTTGTTCAAAACTAACTAGTTATTTTGCTGCCAACAAATTTAATCTCGAACGGACATAGAATTGGGAAACAGTAATATTAGACTTTTCAAACTTTTTAATTTTCAAAATTGTTGTTGCAACTAGACAAAACGCCTGTCATCTTGTTCAAAATGGGCAATAGCCACAAGGGTGTATCAATTTATAATTGCTATCTAATTGCATATTTTTTAAGTGTCATTAGGTATTTAAGTATCATATCCTTGTCGGAAGATGGTGGATGGTCGTCAAGACATCAATCCGTTGGAAATACCTAAATATCTAATTGTATAATTTGTGTCAGTTTGTTGTTGTTCTTAAAATTAGCGTAATAATTTAAGTAATAATATTTTCAAATTCATGGAATTTCTTTATTGATTACGGAGGATGGAAGTTGGATTTGCTTTTCTCTTTACTTATCCCGTAAGAATGTCGAAAATGTTCCATAGTAAGTAAGTTCAAAAGTTGAGAGGTTGGGATCGTAGACGGGCACGCTGCATTAATAAAAGGTTGGCGTATTAGTATACTTTTCAGATCGGCACTATAATTGCTTCATATACTTCCGAATTCTAGAAACACTCACTTTTACCCGTCGTACAAAGACTGCATCAATATATAGGAGACAACTCAGTAATAAAATATGCTAATAAATGTTCTGAAAGATCAAGTCGGTAATTATCCATATACACAGACCGAAATCTCTCCATCCTAAGATACAAGAAGATTTATCTTGAGTTATATTTTACTGAAAAGCGGAAATTATTTGCAAATTGATAAAAACGGAAATTTCTCGGTAAACGGAAAGTTTCCTGAAAACGATGAACTGAAATTTTCCTGAAAATCAGAAAAAGGAAAATTTTCTGGAAAGCGGAAACGGAAATTTCTTTCGGAAAAGCGGAGAGAAAAATTTTCCGGAAGTACGGAAAACGGAAAATTTACTGTTAAAGCGAAAAATGGAAAATTTTCCCTGAAAGTGGAAAACGGAAAACGTGATTTCCGGAAACTGGAAAACTATTTTTTCGGAAATGGCCATCCTGGTCTTAACTAAGTCAAGCATAGTAAGATCCCATTATTTTCCTAAAAGCAGTTCACAACATATAACAAGATGATGAGCACGCGTTTTGATCAAGTTCAATTTAGCAGTACAATCCCCATATTTCCTTAGGTTAAATTAAGGAAGTTTTTATCTATTCCGTAATTTTACGTTAAAGCAATATTCAAAGTCGTTTAAAGATTTCGACAGATTCTAGTGAGTAAGATTTCCATTTCGGTTAATTTATGGTTTTGAGTATGACGATCCCGATCCTGGCAACACATTGATTGAATATTTTAACTGTTATTACGGTACAGGTGTGGAACAAGCATTTATCGCAAGTACTATTCAGATATGTGTTACCTCACAAATATTGATTTCAAAGATGCCCACAGTCCCTTGTCCTATGCGATTAAAATAAAAAGATATGTATTTGTTCCTTCGAACATAGAATAGTAGATATTTAGTTAGCTATACGTATAAAACTGCTAGTGTATATATTATAATAGTTAAGTAATGAAGTCATTTTTAAAGCATTTTGTACTTCATTTTTTTTCTTAAGAAGAGTAGTTGTTCACTGAAGTTACATCATACTATAGTAGGACAAAGCGCATAAAAAGAATTTCACATCCGCTCTGAGATTCAGAGTAGCGACAAACAAGCAGTCATATTAACGCATAAGTATAGATACTTTTATAACAACAGAAGAGAAGTAGTATTGGAAAAGAGAACGTTGCAAGATTTCACGGCATTATTGCAAAGCAGACACAACGAAAACGTAATTTAGGCCACAGTTGTTAGGAAAAGGGCACTTCATAATGCTTCGTAATTTAGTTATGATTTTTGTAGCGTCAGAAATTTGCACAAAGTATAACATTTAGCTTTTGGTTACAACACTATTTTTTTTTTAAATTTCCCCTTAGTGAAAAACAGAAGGAAGAAGAAAATTTTATTGGCTATTTATTGTACTACAAAGGATGGAAATTCAATGTTACGGCGAATTAGAACACGAATTTGTGCTAAATTATAGTGTTTTTAAAGATGCAGAAAGAGTACATTAAAAGGTTCCAGATATTAAGATATAAGAAATCGTTGAAATTAGATTTTAGCATAAGGATCCGAGAGGAAAAAGCAATTGCCAGGAAAAAATTAATATTGTTTTAGCAAATCATAGGAAGCGAAATTTCTAGCGTAACATAGATCGTAAACATGGTGATAAGAATAGGTTATACGAATATGTAGGACAAAAAGGATTAGAGATTGAAATTGAGATTTAAAAGTGAGATGGAGTTAGCTACAGCAGGCGGAAAATTGATGTTGAATTTAACATGGATTCTCACACATTTTTTAGGCAAATCATGGTTCCATTTCGTTCTTTCGCAAAAGTGACTGAATAGTGCCATCAATATGATGCATCTCATTTTGAAGGTACAATTTGAACGCTGTATGGTATTCTCTTTTTATAAATACGGATAATTATAATCCAAATTCTCTGAAGAAAATTATCAAAATTAGAGGAAAACGTTTGCGTATATATTACATTAAGGAAAAGAGCTAAAAGCTTCGGACTTTTTTGAGAATGAAGTACTATCTTTATAT